>JARHVA010005842.1:465000-550000 GCA_037957365.1 Torreya grandis
CAACCACTATGAACCATTATTTCAAAAAATAATATGCACCGATGATCAAACCTTGTGTAAATTATTGTCAACTACTATCAATAATATTCCTTTTTATTGGAATTCCATTGATCTTATAATACAAACCCATGGCCTAGATAAAGTAACTCATTTCACTTTGGATCATGGTGAAATATTTTTCAATGCCATGGTTTAGTTAAATAAGTAATAATTTGATGGTTAGGCTCTTCGATGATAAATGGCTCAATACTTTTACAATGTGCTTGTTGAGTCTGATAGAAATGCAATAACTTGTTCGACATATGCAAAAAAAATTAATAATATTTATCACAAAAAAAATTCAAATTAGAAATAATATATTTCCATGGTTGGAATTCCATATGAACAAAGTGGCATTGAAGGAAATGATTTTTGCTATCTATGGATTTTCAACATTCTAGAAAGAAAAATTTAGTTATGGTTAGTAAAAATCAAAATCAATGCCAAAGTTTTTTTTAATTATCTACAACACAAAATACATACAATGTAATTTTATTCTAAATAGATATAACTCATATTCTCTATGAACCGTTAAAAATAATGCCTCAAACACATGTTGTAACCAAAATTCCATGTGGCATTGATAAAAGCTCAACAAATTGTGGCATTGTGAAACATTTTGAAATGAATATATCATTTTTTGTTGTTATGGAAAATGGTTAATATCATATTGTTACATCAAAAATAAATCTAAGAAAAAAATTGAAGGTCATTGCAATCTTTGAAATCAATAATACACATTTAAAAAAAACTAAAAGAAGGCAATCACTGTGTTTTGAAAGATTATAAAACAAATACATCATTTTTTGTTGCTATTTAAAATGGTGTAGGTCATATTTTTATATCAAACATACTTCAATCTAAGAAAAAAACTGAATATCATTACATTCTTTAAAAGTAGTGATGTGCAGTGAAAAAATAAAAGAATTAAATCTGAAAAAAAGATAATAAACAAGCTAAAAACTTCATTAACACATATTTAAAAGAAATTAATGACACACCTATCCATGATTTTATACTTTTTGAATGCTTTCATTTTAAAAAAGACATAATTAACATCGATAATACCATTATCAAGACATTTTATTCCATTTCTATTGAAAAAAATTAAAAATAATTATGTTGGGACAAAAAATATGCAAACAATGTAAAATTTCTCTTGACAATGAGAAAGTTCCATTTTTTTCTGTCCATTTTAACATTAGACAAAATAAAAGAATATAGCTTGTGCATATGTTAAGATATTTAGAAGAAAGACTAGTTTCTTTGTGAATGGTGTTTGCAAAAATATGAAACTTGGCTATAAAAGATCATAATTTGGACTCACTAGAGCAATTATAAATATTCATGTAGATTTAAATTAGATTCAACAAATACTACCTAGACAATGAGATGAAACTAAAATAATTAAAATTAAGCTAAAACATAAATTGGAATATAAAAATGCATATTTAATATGAAATGTTAGGCTTTTGTGTGTCATGGATGCATTCCAAAACCTTTTCCAAACCTTTTTATATAGGAAAGAAAGAATTGATATTGACCCATAATTTGAAAACTAGAATCCAAACCTTCCAAAACAAAATTAAATAAGTAATAAATAATATTGAGCTTGTGGAATCCAATGAATTTGATACACAAGAAAATTAGTCAAAGCCATTATTGAATCTCTTAGGCATGGATTTGGTGAAGCTCATATAATAAAAAACATTGAAGATGATATTATTGAGATTCTTTCATCTGAAGAAATGAACTTATTCTTTGTACTATGGTTACAACATCTTGACAATGTCACACAAAAATTTTTAGATAAAAAAATAACAAAATGGAAGCTCTTTCATAAAGAAAATAACATTACAACCTAAATCATTAATATATTTTTCAAGGCTATTAAGATTATTATCCATCAGGTCTCTAGTTATGCTTAGATATGTATATGAAAAGGTGAATTGAAAGGAAAAAATATTCATGCCATAGATGTTAAATACAAAAAGAAACTAGAAAAAAATTTAAAATCTCTAATAGGCCATAGATCTTTCAAAATCATTCAAACATCACCCGAATAATTTTAAAACTCAAGAAAAAATATTTTTTCAATGATAAGATAATTGAAACAACCAACAATTTTTTACACATTAGCAATTTTTGAACACTTTTGGGAGCCATTCTACCATGTCTTACAAAACTTATACCATATGAACAAGAATAAGCATAAAAAAATACTAAGGAAGAGAACATTGATACTATGATTAGAAAGAATCCAATTCTCTACATATGTTATTTAAACCATAGATCTAATGCATTTAGGATCATGATGTTACAAAACAAACAACTATTTGACAAAGTTTTGGATTTATTTTTTGTTAAATATTTATAAAATATAGGAAATGACCAGCTATATTTCATGGTTTATGTACAAAGTGGACCAATATATGGAGATTATTCAAATACTAAAGTGTAAAAGTTTGTGGACAAGTATATATCTTGTGATTAAATATCACTTGATGAAATTTTGGTCAAAATGCAAACACATCATCATATACGTACATGTAAAAAAATAAAATAAAAATTTATTACAGATTTAATTTTCCATTGTCTCCAATAGAGAAAAACACAATACTAGTTCCAAATTTCTAATCATATGCTCCAAATTTGAAGGATTTTAGTCCCATAAAAGCTATATAAAATAAATATGAAGATTTACCTCCTATCTTCTCATGCAGGATACCAAATAATATCATCTTCTTAGACTATACCCTATTCCTTTCTATTGGAGAGTGACTACCCAATTGTGAAACATGGGAACCTTGACTTATGAGAGAGTCAATTACTATTTCCAATTTACATAACTAACCCCATTGCACTCTTCAATGTCTTGGTATTCTTTGTGGTTATTTCTCTTTTCCCCTCTATTGTGATACATATGCTTGTAGGCTAGGGTGAAATTTTTGATTATGATATTCTCATATAACATAATCCTTATTGTTCACAATGATTTCAAAAAGTGAATAAAAAATATTTAATTTTATAGGTGGTTAAAATAGCCCACCACACTTACAAGTTTCCCTTATCTTGGGTCTTACAATTTATAAATTCAAGCATACAATTCCATTTAAAAAGGTTTCCATATCTCGAAACTAAAATTTTACATAAAACAAATGCAATATACATGTTGAATGAAATAAATGAAGGAAAATAGATGCCACAACATACATCCATCACAACCAATAATATTTTTGTGGAGTACTACTCACCATGGACACACTTCTCACCATGTACAAATGAATTGATGTCATGCCACTTAATCTCCCTCCATGGAGGATTCCTTGGGCTCAAGAGCATGCTACAAGATGACCAAACATGCTATACCAACTTTTTTCATACCAAAACGTATTTGGAAAATATGCTACATCTATTACATACATTCATACACAATATAAATATGATACTACTCTATAAATGATTGCAATTGAAATGTTTGCATATAAATGCAATACAATGTGAAGTTATTTAAAATTTAGGAAACATGTACTATGCTTGTGATAGATGAGCCTTGAGATATCTTAAGTGCTTTTTGTATTAGACTACTTTCAAAGAATGAAAGCATGAAACAAATAATAAACACATTAAAAATAGAGAAAACATAAGACATACCTTGGAGAAATTCAATGTGAGAAAATTCTAGCAAGAGTGAAGACATGTTTCTTCATCTCCACTATATTATACAATTTACAAGCTCTTGATTTTTTGGGCTTACAAGAACACCAAACTAATGGGATCCTATACTCATCATGATATTATAAATGTTCAATGGAAGACTTTACTCTCAAGCAACAAATACCACTTAACTCATCTAGCTCAATTGTGTAGTCTCCAACTCAATCACATACATGAAAATATTGAGTTAGTGAAGGAACGGATTAATGAATTCTTCAAATGCATCTTCTTGAATACTTTTCTACCTTATCCAGCTTTTACAATGTCTAAAAGCTCATATATATGCACAATATCATCTCTTCGAATCACATTCAATCAATAAATTAATTTGAAATAAACAAACAACCAATTATCAAAAGTAGAGAAGAATACTTCAACTTGTAAAAATAATTGAATACATAATAATAAATCACAGTCAAATACATTTAAATTAAGAAACAAATGGTTCCAAATAATCAAATCTATTTTTTATCAACATGTTGAGTAGGAACATGAAAAACATTTACAAAAAAAGTAATAAACAAAATGATAGCACACTTATATAACAAGCAACTTGATAGTGACCCTATACAAATCAAGGGAATCATTATTGCCTATACTAAAAAAGTTATATACAATGCAAATGGTGTAACTGCACACTTTGTCTTTTAATTACAAAATACATCTTTTAACATGTTTCCATTAGACTCAAATAACTTGGATATCATAACAAGATGTTTCAATTAATTGTGCATTTCGTTTATTGATGAAGTATCTTTATTAGGATCTTACATGATTTTAAATATAGATAAGAGGCTCCATCAAATTTATGCATGCACCCATAAAATCATTTAGAAACATTGATATTATTTTTTTGGTGATTTATGTAAAATAGAACCCATTTGAGATAAGTGGATTTTTTACTAGCCAATTATGCATAGAGAATAAACTGCATATGTTTATTGTACAAAAAATGTAAGATGCTTTCAAATATAATAAGTCATGAGGAAAAATGATATGCAATTATTTTTGTTTTAAACTATATTAGAAATTACCACAAAACTAAGGAGGACATTGATTACTTGAATTCAGTATTCTATAGACTTCCTCCTAATGCACTAATAATTCCCTATTTTTTTCATTAAAATAAAGATGTAGATGATCACAATGACAATATGCTTTCCATTTTTTATGAACAAACATAAATATTAAATGCAATTGAAAAAATTTTCATATTTTATTTAATAAAATATTACAAATAATGAAAAAACATTTTTAAAGAGTAACCTTGAAATAAAATATATTAGTTGAGTTGATTGGTATAAACTATGACATACAAGATTGATTAGTAAATGGTGTAGATGGAAGCTTCAAATACTATATACTTGAAGAATTATATTTTTTTTGGATACAATTCAATGACCCTAACAATAGAACATTTTAACCCAATAAAATGCAAAGCCTAAACACTAAACAAAATTCCTAAAATTAGATCTATATAAAAAGGATTGCAATGGAAATTAACATTATAAATCTAATAATTACTATAAAGAACAATTTCTTGTGCAAATAGAATGTCCACAATCTATTTATATATCACAAGGATTTATTACGGATAGATTAAATTTTAATCCTATTGGAGTCGAATGCCATGGCCTTATTTACACTACTCTTTCTCATGTAAAAAATATCAAATCAATGTATCTATTAAATAGATTGAGTAAAGAATATTTTGTAGTATCCAATAAATCAAACATTGAAATGCATAGGCTATAAATTTCTACACGATCATTTCCATTGTCAACCATGGCCCTCAAAGCTATAATAGTTTCATAATATGCTCTTTAAATACATAAAAAATTCAATTTCAAAAAAAAAATAAAAAAATCCATGATTATGACCTACCAAAATTAGACACATTATGTTTATTAAAAAACTTAAACTATGCAAACACTAAAAAACACTATCCTTACTAAAAAATTCCATTACTTTCCATCAATAAACCTCCATAGAATTATGACATGCTATTAAAAAAAATGATACTATAACATTTACTACCTCAAACATGGAGACTCTCACAAATGATTTATTGTATTTGAATATACCAATATGAATAGTTAATTTATAATTGACCCCACTTTTTACACTTATTCATATATTAAATTTTATAGAAACAATCACATCCACTTTGTCATCAAATAAAAAAATTATACTTGTTGGAGACTTTAACATTGACATGCTTCAACACAAAAAAACTCAAAAATAGTTGCTTGAAACCATGCATGAACATAATATTTCTTTTATAATAAATAATCCAAGAACACATGTATGTACTCTTATAAAACATTTTTGGATAAACATAGATGTAAATAACATATAATTATGTGTATTTGGTGCCTACTGAACTCCTCACTATGAAATTCACCTTCAATTTCCTATGTAGATATAAAACACCAATTAAAATAAGCACTGCATATCACATATCATGTTATAATGGAAATAAAATATATAGCTTCAACACATACACAAATTTATATTTAATTTTATCATACTTACTAACATATCATTAATGCAAAAAAAACAACTTTGGTACAAATAAAATTTAATACAAAGATAATCAACAACAAATGGAGGAAAAATATGAGCCTTAGGCAAAATGGTAACTTAAAACATTTTATCTTGGCCATCCATTTTTTGTAACAGAAACATTGTGTTTAGGACATTTTCACAATGCTCACAGGAAACTCAACATGGATTCAAACAAGCTTCCTAACCGTTATATTAAAAAAATGGAGTGGTAATCACCAAATTGGTATTGGTTTAATATTATTATTACCTAGAAAACTCAACATGTTGTAAATTATCTTTTAAAATTTATACATAATAATATTACATAGCAATAAACAAATGAAAATTGCATATTATAGAATTTTATCAATATACATGTCCTAAAAATTATCCATGCACGATTATTTTTACTCCATACCTCATTCTCTTACCCATATTTACCTAATGACTTTGTTACATTTTTTTAGTACACAAAAAATTAACTTAGATAAATGTAATGAACAAATAATAGAAATAAAAGAACAACAATTGTGAAAATGATAATCTTGTACCCATTGCATGTTCCATGTAATAAGACCAAATTCAATTTATACATTATTTTTTTACAAAGGCTATGAATAAAAATTGTCTTCTTCCTTTTTTTTAAAAATCACCAACAAGTTCATTGCATTGCATCTTATTATACAATATTTTTACTAAAACTTAAAGTTTTTAAATTATGCTTACAGATCCAACATAGGGAAATATATATCTGCTTCAATACTTGAACTCTCTAAAACTATTTGCCACTATTTTCAAAGGAGAAGTGCAATTAATTTATGCTCATGGTGTTACAAAGATTTTGAATTCACCCAAAAATGTAGAGATAGTGAATGTAGATCTTGTGGCCAATAATGGCCAAATGACAATAAATATAAACATTAATAATAAATTGATATATAAATTCATGCTGCATCTCTTGCTTGGCATTAGTGTCCACATTACAAAGTCTACAATACAATAGGTGAAAATAATTTTTATCTTGCAATAATACAAACTATACCTTTGAAAAATAACAAAGTAGTTTGTAAAGAGCATGGGCTCACTACAAACACTACGATAGATAAACTTATAGAAAAATCAAACATTATCAGTGGGCTCATTTGGAGACATTGTTATTTTTTACCAAAAAAAATTTAACCACTATGAACTTTGTTTCAAGGATGGTGAATTAGAAGATGACATGGATACAGTAAGCATGATTACTCAAACATCTCATTTCATTTTTTTTGGTCACTTTTAATGCTATTTCCTTCCATTAAACATGCACACATGTATAATTTTTGTTTTAAAAAAACTAACAATCTTTAAAATAAATTAGCTTTTAATCAATGACAACTACAAAGATTTATTTTCAAAAATGTTGTCATAAATGTTTTTAAAGGCACTAATTTGCTTCATGCAAGCCAATCAACTTTATTTAATGCATTAAATGACAAGTTCTTAAAAGCACACTTATTAAGTTTACCACAAGCAAATATGGATGCAAGTATTTATTAAATATCCACTACCTAGCTTATAATTTCATATTTAATAAGTTTAAAAATCTATGTTATTTCTTACTATGAAATTGAAAACTTTTGTTTCCTAGGTCAAACAACTATTAAAAGCAAAAAATGTTTATGCATCTCCCTTTCAACCATTTTTTAGTGATGGTGGTTAACTAATTTTGGTCGAGGCTCCTCTAAAAATTAATTTCATTCATTAACAAAAATGTCAAGAACACTAATTTTACTCATATCAACATGTATTACAATGTACCATACACAAAGAAAATGGAAAAAATGTTTGCACTTTGCACAAAAGGCTCATTGAAGAAAATTTTCCAAACTTAACTAGAATATCATTCTAGAAATACAAAGAATATATTTCAACTACTATATTATTTTTACACTATTTTTAAATATATGGCATCTTCATACTCACAATGAACAAAAAAATTATGCTTATCAATAAATATTAGTTGCCTTTTCAAAGTAAGTATGTTCACTAGTAAGAATAAAACTATCATAATAATATTTGAGCACTCATTTTCACAGTATCAAACTTTGATATCATTATAGAATAAAATCACACATTCTCAATTGTTTTATTTGGATCCATTGTTATTGGTTGACGAAAAAAAAAAACTAATATGAACTTCATTTCAAGTATGGTGAATCATAAGATGACATGGCTATAATAAGCATTATTACTCAAGAATATCATTTATTTTTCTCTCTCATTTTCAACGTTCTTTCCTTTTATTAAACATGTAAACACATATATACTATATTTTTTTACAAAACACTAACATTATACCAAAAAAATATCCTATAATAAAAAAAAATTATAAATAAATTTACCCTAGCCTACAAAAATTACTAAGTTTGACATATATACCAATGGTTCTTTTCAAAAATGTTGTCATAAGTGTTTCTAAAGGCACTCATTTTCTTTGTGTTAGTGAATCCAGTTTATTTGATGCATTAAATGATAAGTTATCAAAAACACACTTATAATGTTTAGAGCAAGAAAATATTGAGGCAAGTATCTATTAAATATCCACTACTTAGCATAAAATTTTGTCTTTTAATAAGTTCTAACATCTATATTATTTATTACTATGACACTAAACATTTTTGCTTCCTAGGTTGAAGGACTATTAAAAGTAAAGAACATTTATGCATTTCCATTTCAACCATTTTGTAATGATGGTAGTTAACTAAAATTGGTCAAATGTCATCCAAAAAATGATTTCATCCATTGAAAAAATTGTCAAGAGACCAAATTGTACTCATATAAACATGCATTATAGTGTACTATACATAAAGAAAATGGAAAAAATGATTCCACTTTGCACAAAAGAATCCTTAAAGAAAACTTTCCAAACTTAACTAAATTATTATTCTAGCAATACAAAGATGACATTTTAGTTATTGTAATCTTGTTATGTTTTTTTTTTTATATATATGGCATCATCACAATCATAATGAGCAAAAACATTATGTCTATCAATAAAAAATAATTGCCTTTTTGGACTAGGTATGTTTATTAGTAGGACATAAAAAATGTCATAAAAATATTTGAACATTTGTTTTCACAATCCTTTGTTTCTTATTTAGGTATTTATTAATTCCACTTCCTCCATTGTAAATCAAAATATTTTATCTAAAGCTTTATAGTCTTTGTATCTTGTTGTATACAATAGTTTTTCATAGTTTTGCTACTATTTAAAACTAGTCTTTTTGAAGCTTTGTTCTGAATATATATAATTTTGTGAACAATAATACCTTAGTCCCTTTATTTTGACTCTCTTAGGGCATATAGATAATGTACAACTCCTTTTTAATATAATATACTAAACTTATATATATATAAGCCAATTGATATCAAAATTTATCATATGCACATGCAACTACTATTATAATTATTTCTATTTAGTCTCATCCTAGCTTCATTCCTTATTTTCACATTTCTCATATTTACGTATAAGATAAATATGATATTTTATATTACACATTTGATATAATAACTTGAATACTACCATTGACTTTTGATGCTTTTTATGCCTATTACAAATTTTAGATATTATGTTATGTTGTGTGTATATGCCCCACAAATTTCTTAAATTTTTCTAGAATAGTAGACAACATTGACATAATTTTTTTCCAGTAGAGATTAGGATGTTGCATTTATAAATTTTAATCAGTTAATTTGTTTCTTTTTTCTTTTGAAAACTTTAAAATAATCTCCCTATGTCTAAATTTTATTGTATTATTTTTCATGTTATGTTCTTTTAGCATGTGTTTTATGGTTTCTTTTTTTGAAAAAATAGGGGTAGAAACTTTATTAAAACTTAGAACAACAAAATATAGAACAACTTAGGGCCAATGCCCTAGGAACCACCAGAATCTACAGAAAATAACAAGAACAAGAAAATCACTCTTTAGTACCTCTCTCATCTTCTACAATAATCCTCTCCAAGTTCTGACATAATGCATAGGGCAACTGCTCGCAGCCATCAATCTTCTGGCCATCTAAATCTTTTGATGCCCATTTTACTAGGCAATCGGCCACCCTATTCCATTCCCTTGGAATATGGGCGTAAGACACTAACTTCATATAAGAACTAACCTGAAGAATCTGCTGAACCAATGTAGACAACTGTCAGCTAACATCAGAGATCTTCCTCTCAAGAAGTAGATTGACCAAGACCTGAGAATCGGCCTCATAAGTCACCTTCCTCCACCCCAGATCATAAGCTCATTTCAAAGCATATAGGATCGCCAAGCCTTCCATCCTATTAATGGTCTGCACCCCTTTATTAGCCACAAAAATAAAAACCATTGAACCAGAAGAATCCCTACCAATCCCAGCCGCCCCTGGATTACCCCTGGAAGAACCATCTGTATTAATTTTCAAAAAACTAGCAGGAGGTGGTAGCCATTTCCCCATCCTCTAAACTCTCTGTTTCGCATGTCTACCTCTCCTAGCGCAAACTGAGGCCAGAGATATCCCCTGAATGCCTAGCCTGTCAACTATCTCAGCATCACTCTTCTCCATCAATAGGATAATCTCACTCTTAGCTTTCACAGTTTCTTGGGTCATTCCCACGATTCTAGTCCATACCTGTTGAATCCCCAAATTTTCCCCCCAAAAAATTTTGTGATTCCTTTCCAACCAAACGCATGTGTTTTATAGTTTCTTCAATAGGCTAAAATAGCTATTTTATACTAAATATTAGGTTTTTTAAATTCCAAATTTGACTTAAATGTTATGTATATTGGTATATTAAAGATCATTTACTATTCTATTCAAGTGTTTTGAGCATTTTTATTGTATACAAGCTCTTGAAATATGCTTTGTGAATGCTTGGAGATATGTTATGCATTTTTGTTAGCCATCCATGCAACTGTAACTAGTTACAAGCTATTGATATAAATTAATAGTTATTTTTTTATTATTACCTCTTTATAAAATCTATAATTAATTGATACAAAGATATAATGGGCTTCCTTACATTCACTACTTTAATAATGTGGTGCATATGATATATGCAAAGACTATACACTAGTAACTCTAATTTTATCCCTAAAAAGGAAATAAAATAAAATAAAATAAACTATTGTAGATTTAAAAAGACTATTGAGACATGACTTTTGATTTCAAGTCCCAAGACTTGTCTCTTGCACAAAATTAGACATTTTAGGTGTTGATCATCCATTATTAGTAGAAACTAGTTATCCTTTGAACATAATATTGAAATTATTTAAGATAGCAAGTTTCCATCTCCCATGCTACATATTCTACTTCCTTTATTCTTTTATATTTTCAACTATTTTCTCTATGGTTATCTCAGTATTTACTATAGAATTTGTCAAAATGGAGGTCACTTGTGAACTATATTAATTATTAATAACCTCATCTATTTAATTCTTAATTCAAGTTTGAATTTGAAGTCAAAAAGCCATAATATGTTTAATCTTGTTCATCCATTAACACTATGAATTAATGAAAAGCATCAAATTTACTAGTTATAACTTTAGTGAATAGTGACTATGTGATTGTAGTTTCAATAGAGAATCTCAACCGTCCATATGTCACAATCCTATAACCTTAAGGCTACAAAGTTTATGGGCTGCTTTGTTCACTTTATAATTTGTTGACATGTTGAATTATTATTTTGAATTTATTCATGCTTAGGTTTGAATATTATCTACCTTCATATTGAAGGTAACCACATGGTAAAATAGTGTATATTATGTTTTCACTAACTTCTAATTATTCATTGTGTTTTACCTTTATAGTGTCCATTTAGAGTGAAACACATGGATATATCTGAATGCTTCATAGTCATAGGGTCATATAATGCCTCATGTTTTTGAATGACCTCTTTTATTTGCCTAAAAATATATTGGGTTTAATTTTCTAGTGTATATTATTTTTTGCATCAAAAACTTTTCCTATGATATATAAATATATTGTAATTATATTCAAAATACATTAAGAAATCATACACAACATTTGAAAAATACTTTATGATATAAATGAAACATGTGGAAATATGTCATTGATTTAGATTCATGGGGTCATGGAGTCTCTAAGTCTTCAAATTCATTTATTTGTAGTCTATAAATCCATTAAATATTAAATTTGCCTTGATATCATTTTCCAACTGCCCCTTTTTTCTACATAGTAAATAATCACATTAAAATCATATTAAAAAACTTTAATAAAGTACACACAATAATTTAATTATATCTGTGACACCATAAGAGAACACATGATGAGTATCATGGGGCCACAAAGTTAGACTATCATGGACGTCTCTTTTATTCTTAAGTTTTCCTATTATAGATATTAAAATCTATTAGTTGACACTTGGCAATGTCAATCTTAACATACATTTATCCTATATGAGTTGTACATCTCCAAATACCTCTCAATCACCATTAACACATAATTTCATGGTATTTATAAGCCTAATATATCTTAAGTTATTATCAATCACCTACAAAAACCTCTCAATCTATGCTAAATTAATTAAATATCATACTCAGACATTTCAAGAATACCACATTTTCATTATATTTCCTAGATAGTAACATCAGACTCAAACAATAACATCAAATTAATGTCTTGAGGATGACGTAAATATCCTTCACCTAACAATGATTATTTTCAAGATCAAATAATTCTCATAGGTTTTCCCATTCACCTAGTGTGTTGATGGCATAGGAAACTACCAAATTGAGGATGTATATTTACAAATCAAGGTCAAACATATTCACCATATGACATTATCAAACCTATCAAGTATACTATTTCACATTGAGAAAATGTGCCGTATTCTTCCCAAATTGAAAATTAATGACTAGGAGTAGTCAAAAATCAAGTCTAAATCACACCAATCTAGGTCAAGTGCTAACAATGTCAATATCAAAGATAGGTTTTTAGGTACATTTATATAGCAAAAGAGCACAATTACACAATCACACTAAGGAGAATAACTATGTGTGGCTTGAATTCCCTCTTCAAAGTATCAGATATGTAGACAATGGAAAATCAATAATAGGGGTGATTAGGTTCAACTCAACCCAATTACACTTCCTCACTTTTTATAGGTTTTCATCCTTCACAAGTGGACCTAGAGTTTCAAGGAGAAGGAAGCTGATTTATAGAGTTTTTCATACAATCAAAGATCAAATATCACATATATAGAGACATATCAATTAGTCATGTTGCACTATATTTTCATATAAAGACAAATCCACCAAAGACAATAACATCAGTCTCAATCACTACTATTTATGTTTCTATCTAGGACGGGTAGTACTGACATTATGTAACACAAAGATAGTTTTGGATTTGGATGAATCATATGCCTACTTCTATACTATTTTCACTATCATAACCCAATCATAGTTAATCAATTAGATAGTAAAGCTAAGTAGCTTTATCTCCTTAGTAATTTCCATCCATACTATTTTCACTATCATAACCCAATCATAGTTAATCAATTAGATAGTAAATCTAAGTATCTTGATCTCCTTAGTAATTTCCATGCATAGTAAATTTTATTATCAGATTAGTCTCAATCAATTAAATTCATATTCATGTTTGATTACCAAATATTATAATATGAATTAATTATAAAATTTTGGTTTATTATGATTCGTATTAATCTAAAATAAGGTAAACATATTGGTGAATCTATATATTACTCGAATATTTATAAATCATAGGTTACCCTTAGGGTTCATACTTCTTTCTAGGGTTTTTATATTTTTGCCTTAAGTTTTTATTTTTAGACCTGATCTTTTATTTTATCTTATATTAAGAAATTGTATATGTCTTTAATTAATGAACATTGTTTTTATTGGTTGACTCAAGCCATGATTATAATCATTTCATATTGTGCTACTTTGATATGTTTTATTTGGTTCAATTATGTAATATAAGGGATTAAATATTCATACACTAATAAGGTTAAAATAAATAATGAATTATCCTTAGCCTCCCTTAATATACACCCCCTTGATGAAATTATTATGATAGTTGAGACCAAAAATACTCAAGGGGATGCTAATCAAAACCATCCTCACACCAATACATTTTACAATGAGGATAAAATAAAATTGATTCAATTTATTAACCAAAATATATAAATTCTTGATGCAAGGTTGTATGGGGCTTGAGACAAACCAAAAAGGCTATCCTAAGCTACTTAATTTGGGGAATAATATAACCCTTTATATGATTAGACCATTGTTATTAATATTATTCCTACATCTACACTTCTAGTTACACATGTGATATCCACCCAAGGTGTGGGGGAAACACAAGGCCTCCCACATATTTCTATGTCTATTCCTATGAAATATACCTATTCTCATAATTTAATGACTACACATATTACGTCATTTACCTCACCTAATAGACATTTCCTTGAATAAATTATTGCATCTCTACAAGTTAAGGTGTTATTTTCTAGAAAAAGGTACATATTGAGGTATTCATTCATTAGATTTTCATACTTTGATCTATAATCCATTATCTCATAATATAACACAATATCCCCTACCTTTAGGGTTTATATCTCCCAGTCTCCCATTATATGATGAAAAAGGTGATCTTGAATAACACCTTTGATTCTTCCATGTAGAAATATTAGATTTTACAACCAAAAACTATGTATTAACCAAGTTATTTCTAAAGAGTCTCAAATATTATGTTTTAAGATGGTGTAGATACTAAAATATAGTCTTCGATACTTGACAATGACAAGTTTTACACACATTTAATATGCATGACTTGAGCATAATAACAAGGTCTTAATTCACCATTCTCTTACACTTGCATCTATTCTTATGAGTCAACCCTTTCATTCCATTGTTACAAACCTCACTATCTTCTTTATACCTAATAAATATCTTGCACAAACATCTCAAGACTGTTAATTTAATTCATCTATACACATGATGGTTTCACCATATTTGGTTAGTATCACTTGTTAGTATTGACTTGATTTGGTTAGTAGCAACCTGATCCTAGTAATGACTATTTTAAAAAAACAAATTTCACCTTAGGGTCGGTTCATTTTTTGTAGCATGTTAGTGGCATGATAAATTTTCTCAATTGGAATCGTATATAAACAAATCAAGGTCTCTACTAGTAGAAGTTATGTAAAAACTCTAGAACATGCTAATTATAGGGATAACTTGCACAATTAATAATAAAAAGAATAATTGGTGGTCATTCAGACTGAATAAAAATCCATTAGTAAACCAAGTGAAACTCATTATAAGAAGATACATAGAATTAATGTATATAGAATAGTTGGCATAATCTATATAAATAACATATTAAAACATACATACTACTCATTGCACATAGATCATAAGTAAAAAATACATAGGAAAATCATTCAAAACATTGTATTAATCTCTATCACATGTGGAACTATCTATAATTACACATGAGTTCTATATATATAGTCTTATTTAGCACTATCTCTTCATATTCCATCCTTTTAACATGTAAAAAATAAGTGACTCTTCACATTATATCATCTATCCTTATGCTTTACATATCTCTAATAATAACAAAAGATTATACAAAAGACCAAATAGATCAATTCACACATACGTACATCAAGTATATTTTATGATTTTAGTAAGCCCTATTATTCACCCAACACTTTTCCAAACTTAAACCATTGTCATCTTGAGACAAAGTCACAAGATATTTTATTTTGAAGCTGAGGGAATAAACCAAAAACAAGAGTCACAATTGTCACTCTAGGTTGTATTTTACCACTTTTCACCTTTTGCACATTACTTAGCTACTCTTTTGGGTTTTCAACTAAGTATCATACTATCCTACCACCCTTGTAAGTTTTCAATAGAGTAGAATAACTAGGTGGCCTCCCTTTATGGGTTTTTAACCATCCTAGCCCCACTCCTAATGCTTAAGGCTATCTTATAAAATTGTGCCAAAATCTATGAAACTAAAAAAATTGAGATGCACATTACTTACTGATTAGGTTGTGGTGTACTTTGATATGGCTGCATAATGGGTTGATATTGTGATGGTTTTGGGTGTTTTATTAATGATCTACTTAGTTATGTAGCATCTGGTAGTGGAAATTATTGCTATTGGTTTTGTGGTTGAGAGCTTGTGGTTATCTTATTTTGTTGCAACACTTGATGTACTTTTTGAGGTGGAATGAATTGAGGCTCATCCACAAGTTTGGAAATAATAGAATCACCATCAAGTTTTACACAACCTCATCCTTGGAGATAGTGATGAGTGCTTTAGCATTGGAAAATTTGAGTTAAACATCTTGGATAAACTCCTCTAGTAGATCTATGAGTCTTTGAGTTCAAAGGCTAATAGATGTAGTGCATAAAGTCTCATTATACCATAGCTAAAGTTTTTGCATGTTACTATCCCTCAAATATAGTAATTATTTGAGGGCACTACTCATTACATCAAAAGTATCCATTTTATCATCCATGATAGCTTTGGCTTTGTCTATTATTATGAACTTAGGTTTAGTGGTGGTCAACAAATTACAAAGGTGATACCTCTAATTCAACATCCCTTGTGCTATTTATTTTACTTACTATATAATGGTATCCCAAACCTACTCATATTCCTCCAATTTTTTGTAAATTTCCTAAATTTCTAATTTTATGTTGTACTTTTATGATCTCAGTGTTTACAACTATTGCTTAGACAACAAGTCCTTTGTGAGTTATTCCAATAAAGTTATGAGATATTTTTATTTCAACATCACTTGGTCACCTAAAACTTATATAATCAGTGTAGGGTAGTTACTATGCATTGTTGTCTCCTAGAATTTGTAAGTTGATGGATCAATTATGCATTATCATCTTACAGTTGAAAGACTTCTTTTTCCAAGGTTGAATCCTTCTATTATATTGACTCATGAAATATAGTTACGCCCTAAATATTTTTGGTCAGTAGCAATTGGGCAACATCTAAAGATGTTTCCATTGTAGTGGTAAAAAGGGCCATGGATGTGGTTGGAGTTACTTTAGGATTTGGTGTGAATTATGCCAAAGAGAAAAGGTGGTGCATCAAGTGGATGATGTGGGAACATCCCACAACCACTAGCTCATAATGCAAAGTTTTGGCTATGAAACCTCCTTCTATGCACCTCCATGTGTTGTCATTTTTTGATTTTATACATGCTTGGATTATTCCTTAGCTTTAACATCTTTTTCTTATTTGGATTTAGCTTTAGATTATTCTTCAGCTTGGGATTTATCTTGCACTTCATCCTTAGCCTTAGCTTCAACTTTGGTTTTTACCCTAGCCTTATCTTTGGCCTCTACATCAGCTTTATCTTTATCCTTATCTTTGTCCCTGGATGCTTGTTCTTTAGCCACATGCTTGGCTTGTAATTCCTTATTATACTTCTCCTCTTTGGCCTTTTACTCCTCTTGAGCCTTTACTAGCACCCCTTCTTTTTCCTTCTTCTATTTCTTATCTTGCACTTCTAGATGTTTCTTTGATGTGCCCTCTTATTCCTTTTTCTTGACCTCTACTTTTTTGGCTTGTTTCCTATAAGCCTCTAATTCCTTGGCTTGCTTCTTTGTAACCTTTGCTTCTTCAACTCTTTTATTTTGAGCCTTTGATTCATTGACTTGTTTCTTGTGCTCTTATTCTATAGATTTTTATTGGTGTTACTCTTCTTGTGAAGCTTCATGTTTTTTTTGCTTTTTTTCTTCCATAGATGCCTTTTGCTTTGATTATTTTCTCTTTTATTTTTTATTTTAATTTCTCATCCTCCTATCATCCTCTTGTTTTGATTTTACTGGGTCATCTTATTATTGTCTAGTTTCTTGTTGTAGTTTCAGTTGTGGTAAAGTTATTTCTTCAAGATCCTCTATGACTTCTAGTGTATCAAGTTCAGTAACTATTTAGGTATAATTTAATGAGGTTTATTATACAATAGTAACTCTATGCACAAATGTCTATTTCTTAGATGTGGACAGAGGAGTTAGGGTCTTCTTGAGATTCTTCATACATGGGGTTTGAGATTATTATTATGATGCTTGTGTTTGATATGCACCACTCACCTTTAATGGTTCTCCAAAAGATACAATACTTTATTTTATAGTTGGATATAATCTAGTGGAAAGGTGTGTGCATGGTATATGCAAAATGGTTGTGTTGGACTTCCCTACTCTGGTAGATCTACCTCCTACACAATAGAGGATCCTATAACTGAATCTTCTTGGAAAAGTTTGGCCTATAACTTTTGTCGATATGCTTTACCTATAGTGTTAAAAACTATAAAGGGAGGAATTTGAGTGATATCAACCCAAAGGTCTTATCTTACTTGATTTCACACTTGATAGGTACACACTACTTTCTAGAAAAAGAACTATTTTTCCTCTTATTTCTCATACACATCATTATCGACGTATTCTAGCATAGACTTTAAAACTTAATACCCTTAAAATCCTAATTATGGTAAATTAGATTTAATTACTATCTTTGGGACATGTAGATTATCCAAATAGGACTTTATTTGGTTTGTCCTCTTCTTAGGTGGTGGTGGTGAGGTTTATTTCACCAGTGATTTTCTCTTTCCTTTGTATGGATGTGAGGGAGCTACTATTTTTTGTGATGGATATTTTAATTGAATTTGTGGTTACCCTTGTGCTTGATCAGGCATGGGTTATTATCCTCCTAGAGGGATATAACATAAATGTTGCACCTTCCTTGTAATTAGAGATTTCTACCTATAAACTTTTACTTGTGCATCCAACATCATGATAAATAATGGCATAATGGTCATAGTTGGTGTCGATAACTCATGCACTTTAATCTGGATGTCATTGTGCAACTTTGTAACTAATACATGCTATCTAAAATATTACATGACATATTGGGGTATTATAGGGTACAACCTGATCAAGGCTAGAGCCTCAATCCACCATGCATTGAAATTCCCTAGTTAATAATATTATTTCCCCATTTATGTCTATGTAATGTTTGTGAATGTGGTAACAGGCCAAAAATATGCAACTGGGTTGATTGGTCCTTATAGTGATTTCTATTATGTGAATCAAAAAAGTAAGACCAAGAACTAATATAAGAATGCTTGGGAGGTGCCAGTGAGTATCTTATCAATGTTGTTAATTAAATCTGAGACCAAAAACTCAAGCTAGTTAAATTCTTTATGCAATCATATCATGCAATACATAAATCAATAACAATTTTTATTGCCTACTTAGCCTATTTTTTTGTTTTCTAAAACTGATTGGCAATACATTCAACTAGGATATGCACCAAAGTATAATCTATTGAATCAGTTGGTATTCCTCTACCTACCCTTATCATCTACTTTTCCCTGGTGTTTAAATGAATTGGAGGAGAGAAAGAATTATAGAGGAGAATGGATTTGCCATGAATTAGGAAGCCTATTACTCATGCTATAGTTTGAGCATTGATCTAGATGGTGACATCCCAGGATAAATGAATAACCCCCTTATTATACTTACTCAAAAGAGTTAAGATTATCTCATCTAGTTATCCAAATGTAGGTAGTTTGATCAATCATTCTACATCCAAGATTTGCATGGGATGTTATAGAGCTATGACTCCTACCTATGTTGCTTCTTATGGTGACTACACAAAGTGGCTTTAGCTGTATCAATGAAGTCAAATGGCTTCAAATCTTGGTATGCAGTTAATGTAGCCCTAGGCCAATTCATATTTATTCTTTTTGTGCATATGAGAGTGGAATTAATAATTGAGTCCTTTCCATGGTTGTTGCTATGGCTTGGGTTGAATAATTATTTTTCTTGTTTTGGATTTGGTATGTAATCTATGCACAAGGAGGTGTTTTTAAAGTAGATCAAAAAATTCACTTGTTGGAAAAAGTATGTAATATCTGTATTAGTATGTAATCTATGCACAAGGAGGTTTTTTAAAGAAGTTTTTGGCACCCAAATCCATCTGGTTGACTAATTTAAGTGCACTTAATAGTTTCACTTGCACTTGGATTTTATTTGATATGACAATGACCATTTTACATCTAAATTATTCAGTTCCTATGTTAGTAGTTATATTATGTGATGTAACATCCTTTTATTCAACCTAATTCTTTTATGACCCCATATGTCATTCTACCATGTGATTTACTTTAGAAAAGATGCAATCTATTCAAGTGATTTATCATTAAAAATATTTAATGACCATTATCTATCCTTTTACCATATTTGTCTTATTAGCACCATCTTGCTGAACTTATTTGATGTCCACCATATAGTCATCACCATCATTACTAGCTATCCTTACTTCATGTTATCCCCATTAATAGATTGTGCATTGCATGCTCAAATGTTCACTCATGGTTTCGATGTGTTGTGAACTAAAGGTCACACTATACACACATTCTAAACCTAAGAAAATAAATAAAAACACAAACAACATTAAAGGAAAAAAATCATAACTACTTGTTGCTACTCAACATCCTCTCTTTTTAGCAGCAAGAATGATAGAGACTAATGATAACAAGGCCTAAGCTTAAAACCTTTAACACATCTTGGTAATATGATTTCTTATAGATATTTTAACATAATATTACCGTATTATGATATTTGATGAATAATTTAGGGTCCCATCCATCTGATGCATAGTTTTCCTAAGAATGCCTTAAACCTCCTATCATACAATAGTACCACTTATTTTAGATGAAATTATTTAGATCGTAAGTTATGATCATGTCATGCCTTTTGATTTAAATTATGTATCTATTGTGTCCATTATACCCTTTATTTACTTTCCTCCATTTTAACTAAGTCTATTAATCATTTATTTAAAGAGTCTTTATCACCCAGCCTTATAATCATTACAATGTGTAGACTTGAAACAACGTAGTCCATAGGCATTACTGCTTCAAGACCATAAACAAGCTAGAAGGGAGTGAAACCTATGATGTGCTTGTAAATTTTTTTATGCATCCAAATAACTACAAGAATGCAATCCTCCAAATTTTCCCTTTACATATTACATATTTTCATTACCATTTTTCCCAGTACTTTATTCAACGCTTCAACTTGTCTGTTTGCTTGAGGGTGATAAGCTATTATTTTATGGTGAGAGATCATAAACTCCTTAGTGAGAGTATTCATAATTTTAATGAGGAGATGTGTTCTTCTATCACTAACCAACTTGATTGGACATCCAAAACTTGTAATAATATTTTCATATAATAATTTGGTAGCATCTTTTGCACCATAACTTGGAATTACATCCATTTCCACCTACTTAGTAAAGTAATATATCATAGTAATAATGTACTATGCATGAATTTATTTGCTTAGGGGAGCTATAGCTCTAATAAAATCAATTCCCCATTCTTAAAATGGTTGTTCTATGAGCATTAGAACCAAAGGCATCTCATCACACTAATTTGGTTTTCCCATTCACTGACACACATCACAATGCTTGGTTACCTTGTGCACATCCTAAAAAAAGGTTAACCACCAAAGACCACTCTATACAAATTTTCTTGTAGTGGATTTAATATATCATAGTAATAATGTACTATGCATGACTTTATTTGCTCAGTGGAGCTATAGGTCTGATAAAATCAATTCCCCATTTTTAAAATGGTTATTTTATGAGCATTAAAACCAAAGGCTTCTCATCACACTGATTTGGTTTTCCCATTCACTGACACACATCACAATGCTTGGTTACCTTGTGCACATCCTAAAATAAAGTTGACCACCAAAGACCACTCTATAAATTTTTTATTGTAGTGGATTCACCTATGAAGTGACCCCCTATAATTCCTTATTGTGATTTTTGAAGAAGATATGGTCATTCATGCTTTAATACTACTCTGTGCAACACATCATCTTTACCAATCTTGTATAAAATTATATTGATGAGACTATATGGGATAACTTAGGTGACCATTTACTTTTTATCCCTTTTCATATAATGGGTAGGGAAAGTTACTTGATCTAAGAATTTTTATAATGTCTTGCATATTATTTAGGATTATAGTAGCCTTTAATAAGTGCACATTTAGGGACTCATCCTCTATTTCTTCTAGCTCCTCTCTATTTGGTAGCCTACTCAGATGATCTGGTCCAACATTTTCTTAACCTAGATTTACATTGATTCAAAATTAAAACTCTTAAAGATAACATAATCCACCTAGAGATCTATCCTCACAACATTGTCTTGTTGACCATGTATCTATATTCCTGGTGGTCTGTAAAAATATCAAATGGTTTGGCCAATAGATAATGACAACAATTTGAAACATAAATACCATAGCTAAGGGCTATCTTTCTATAGTTGTATAGTTCTTCTTTGCTACTGATAGCTTCCTATTGGTAAAATGTATGGGATGATCATACCCACCTTCACCTGGCTATGCTAATATATCCCCTAATACAATACCAAAAGCATCCACATGGATGTGGAATGGCTTATTCTAGTTAGGAAAAACTAAAATAGGTGTTTTTACCAACCTTTGTTTAAGATTGATAAATGCTACTTGGAATTTTTATGTACACTCAAACCTTATATATTTTTACAATAGTTTTTCCATTAATGTATATATGGTTGCATATCTTTTGATAAATTTTCTATAGTATCTTGTATGACTGAGAAAGTTGTGCACTTCTATAGGGTTGGTTGGGGGAAGAATCCTCATTATTATAATAATCTTGGCTAGTTCAACCAAGGTACCATTGATACATATAACATGGCCTAGTAAAACACCAAAATATGTGAAGATAAAACACTTATTTAGATTCAAAGTAATGCACAAATATGGACATCGTTCTAGCAATAATCACATCTTTGAGAGATGGTATTTAAATAAGGAAAAGACAACCCAGTCATCCAAATATACTTATATAGAGTAATGAATGAAGTCTTTAAATGTAGTTATTATAACCCTAGATAAAACTACTAGTGCATTCTTTAGACCAATGGGAATTACCTTTTATGTGAATGATCCCCATTTAGTTGCAAAGGTTGTGTTAGCTTGGTCCTCCTCTATAATTAAAATCTGATGGTACCCACAAAATCCATCTATGAATGAGTACACTTCATGACCTATAACTGACTTGAGGACTTCATATGTGAATAATATTAGAAATGGATCATTGATGTAGGTGTCATTGAGTACATATTAGTATCCAAAAACCTAAATTTCCCCTATCTTCTTTGGATATATCACTATGGTACTCACCCAGTCTACTTTTTCAATTGGATAAATGATTCTAAATTCTTTCATTTGATCTAGTTTAGCCTTAAATTTCATCTTCATATTAGGGTTTAGCATATATGGGAAATTATTAATGGGTTGAATGTAATATTTGCATCTCCCCCAATGAAAAATCTACACCTTTGATTTATTTGGTCAAGAAAACATCTTGATAGTTTCATAACCGTTGTAATGCCTCCAAAATCTATTACTGACCCCAATAGTCTCTCACAGTCTCAAGCTTAGGAATTGAATCTGTTCTAAAATTTCCTTCAAATTTTTTTTGGGGTTCTTGATACACTTTGCTTAATCCACTAGGTGGAGCCTCTCACAAAATGTGATTCCCTTCTTGATATAGAATTTTTATGTTACATAGTCTTTCCTCTTCAACTTATTATATGCTTTGGGTTGGTGTTAGTTCAACTTCAATTTTTGATTCAAATAATCCCTATAAATCTAGATCTCCATCACTATCACTATATTTCATCATCTTATCTATTATTATATTATAAATCTTAATAAGAACTTGTTTTTGTTAACAACCCTTGTAATTATGAATCACTAAATTCAAATCTTGAGCTACTTCTTACTATGATGATGATTCTACTATAGCTCCTAAATATTCAACTCATCCATGACATAAAAATATTTTTAGTTTATTTAATTCATTATACACCAATGGGTTATCATCCTCAAACACAAAAGTCTAAATGAAGTCTTGTTACACCTAGGCCCAATGTTTGGTATTTCTTCTATGCTCTTGATGCATGTACCAGGTCATTAGTAGTGGAACTAATGTGTGACTAAAAATGTGTACCCAATAACTTGACTCTACTCCTTGCATAATCCAAATATCCACACATTGATGAATTTATAGCTCAGGGCCTTAGCCATTTTGAAAGAATGGAAATTCTGATTACATAGTAGGTGGTAACTAAAATCATGCATGAAAAAATTCACATGCTTTCTCCTAGTGAATTTTTGGATCTCTATGCACTACCCAACTAGTCACAATAATTCCTTTTATTTCATCACTGAGTGCACTAAATATTTGATCCACCTCTGGTACATGGTGTTCAAAGCTAAAAATGAATGTATTGAGGTTATCTATCATAAATTATTAAGGTAATTGACATTTGATAGTGAATACCATGCACAGAGGCCATATCTCATGATCTCCCCTAGCCCAATTAAACATATGAGTGTTTAAGTTATTCCCCAAGGTAAAACACCCTCTAGATTAGGTTATGTATAATAAATCATTGTAAAACCTATATTATATAGGAAATCCACCTTATATCTAGTTTGAAATAAAACTAATGGAGAGGTACATAATTTTATTTTAAACTATGGTGCTAGAGATTTTGTTATTACTAACTTGTAAAATGGTTACTTTATTGTTGGTGGGGGTTCTATCTATAAATTTAAAGGCTAGAATTTTTTAGTTCATAATGAATTTTTATGTGCATCTATGTTAACTTTAAACCAAATATTATTAACATAGGTATACAATGACTATGGTTCCTTCAGAATGATATAAGACTTTTACTCTAATTTATTGAAAGTGATGATAACTATCTTATCCCCTTGATGAGCCTTTAGTTGATTGCACACTATATTAATAGTCATTTGACCATTGTAAGACCATTTCTAACCAATTAATGTAGGTTAATGGGTCTCAACTATCTTCATGTCAGTAACTTCAAAATATACTTGTAGATTTAGCTTGAGAACTTGAATCTCCACATCTTTGAGGTGACCAATTAGTTATATCTACCTGTAATCTACGAGACTAAGAGTGACAAAATTGTAGCTCAAATATAGCCTACCAATAGCTTCTTAAGTCTATATAGGAATCATATTTATAGTAATCCCAAATTAAAATACCATGTTAGGGATCTCATAACCTATAAGCTCAATATCCACACATGAATCAACATCCCAAGGTTTCTTAGTTTCCACATACCAAACAACCTTATCTATATGTTTTTGGCCTCGCTGTGCACTCCAAAAGATTATTCAAGACTTCAGTAATATTTTTTGATATGTCTTCATTATGCAACATACTTAGTAACTTCAATAAGTCTTTCAAAGTAGTTACAACACCTTCCTACCTCATTATGCACACAATTTATCCATACATTTATGCATCAATGGCTATTTTATCTCCTTCTAAAGCATTCTATTTTTGTATAATTTGAAGAACTATTTGATTTATCAAAATATTTTCCCTTATATGATCAGGATATTTATTAGGTTAAAATTTTCTAATTCCCTGATCTATTAGCATTTCCAAATGTGGCAATCTTTGTTCGACATGATGTTGTCTAGTAATTGCTTAGATGAATGCATTCTCCTTAGGTTGCACATTGATCATGTTCACATTAAGCCCCAGATTATCCTTCCTTTGTTACTCTAGAATTGGAAAATATTCCATTTGATGCTAGCCTTCAAATCTATAGTACACATAGTAGATTTTTTTCTATGTATTGGTGGGGTAATTCTTTGTATAGTGATTTTATTCTCTACATAATTAGTATTGTATAAGTGGGCAGGTTTCTCAATTTTCATTGTTATGGCCTCCTTAATACCCTCCTCAGTATCTTCCCTTATAACCTACTCTATAAAAACCTATATTTTTTTGTATCCCCATCCTTGAAATTATTATCCAATATATTTTCCTTGTTAGTTTTGTTTTGTATTGTACCCTCCATATTGGTGTTGAGGCAAGTTAAAAGCCTAATTAGATTAGTGTTATCGTGGACTCATATTATCCCATGAAGAGTGATATTGGTGTTATGGAGAAGTTGGTCTGCATCTATCTAAACCCTAGGGTTTGATATAATGGTGATGAAGGCATCCACTAAGGACTACCTTGTGTCACACCCATCATGTCCACGTCCAGGCTTAGGATACCCTAATTCATAGTTAGTAACTGCTATGTAGCAACTTTGAAGACATTCTTTGTAATATTTTACTTTATCTCTTGTAGATATATATAAATCCTTTCATCATGATTTGTAAATTTGAAAAAATTATAGTACATACTTTATGATTTTTAGATATATTACTGTAAAAGATGACACTTTGAGGTAGCATGTCTAACTACTCTGTAAATTTCACAAAATTTTATTTTGAGTTTCAGAAAATCATTCCTATGGTGGCCTTATTAAACACATTATATATAACATAAGATAAATTTAGGCTTATCATTCTCTTTCATCTCATCCACTCTTCTCATAAAATCATCTAGTTTTAATTCTAGTTTGGAACTAGTTACTCGAACATCACCATAATCCTTAATTTACTCCACTAGTAAAGCAAGAGATCAAATATCAACCTTAGTTAGGAATTGAGACTATGAAATGACAAATCTAATTATTGGTCATAATACTTATATTAACTAAGTATCCTTATCATTTCACTCCATGATGAAATCAATTTTACTCATGACATTAGAAAATCTATGATCATAGTCCCTGACCGACTCTCCAGACTTTTATTAAATTTCCTTATGATCTTGAAGAGTCTAGATTGTGCATTTATTCATCTTAAGCTCTATGATTATATTTTTCTATACTTGTGTAAGATCCAAGGTATTAACATCCTTATTAAAAATAAACTCTAAGGCTCATCCTAACAAAGCCCCTATGAGTTTTTACTTATTTACATCATTAGATGTTACCCCCTTAAATTATCATTTCATGTTGTAGGTTAAAAAATATTGTTCAAGGTCTGTAGACACATCATATTACATTAAATAAATAATCACACCTGCATTAAGCACCATAGTTGGTGCACTTGAAGTTTTTAATATTGGTTTCTTTGCACTGGTGACTATGACTATATGTGTATCTCCACTAGTTACTGTGACTATAGGCACCTACACACTGGAATTTAATACCACTAACTCCTATACACTACTCTTTTAAAGTGTCCTAAAAGTAAATTTTGAATCTTCCATCCATTTCTTATCTAGTGCCTGCTTTTTATTTATACTTAGGTTACCAAAATTATCTATAAAGGAATCAAACCAACTGATATCTGCCCCTTCTCTTACACTTTTTATTCTTCCAAATGATAAATTAGGCTTAGGGGATGTGTAATATTGAAGTGAATGATCTCTATTTTGAATTTATTATAAATTTTAACTTGAACATATGATAGTTATGCATTATAACCTAACTTCTTTCCAAGAATATTCCTTCCTAGGTCTATATAATATCTCTTTTATTAAATGCAATCTATTTTTATCTTCTAATTATTATCCTGTCGACTTAATTTATTTTTCCTACTCAATAAAATCCATATCCACATTATCTATATTTATTTTTCCTCTTCCTTGGGCCATTTTGCATATTTTTTGCACTCTTTACTTCCAACATCTTTCACATCCTTTCTCTACACTTTTATGTCTCCAACATCTTCTACTCTACTTCTACTTCTATTCATAGTTAAGTTTGGATTATTCTCTTTGGTCCACCTTCTCTATTTTTTTAGTTCTCTTTATAATCCCATAATTTTATTTTCACTCTGGTGCTCTCATCTTCCATATTCTAGGTTCAAGTTCAAGTTTCTCTACATAGTTCTACATCATTCACTTTTATCTCACATGTATCCCCATAACACCTAATGTGATTATTTCATGTTGGTAAGAGTTTCACCATGGTCTTTTCCATAACTAACATTTTGATCAACATAGGTAATCACTGAAGAAACTTATCATAAATTCCTCTAACAAGTAGGTCTTGTGCAACTTTAAAGGCCAAATAACCTTACATCACAAATTATATGATATAGATATCAATTATTGTCTGGGTCTAGTAGTCCACAACATGGGTCCAATCAATATCTAAACCTTTTAGTCTATCTAAATTTTCTTTTGTCCAAACTATACAATCTATCCTTCTCATTTGGAAATAATAATACTATAGTCTTGACAATCACACAACCAAAAATCCAAGGATTTCACACCAGAATATTTTATAAATCTCTCTGTATATATGCTCTTGAAATATCCCTTCCTTAGTCACTCTAACTCTTCTCACTTCTTCCTCTTAAATTTTTTGGATTCTCTCATCTAACCATATTTCCAAATCTCTCTGTCCTGACAACCACCTCAACATGTTTCAAAAATCATCCAAACTCACTACACCATTGTTAGTAGAGGTTCCTAAAAAAACTTGAGAACATGTTAATTATAGGGATAACTTGTGCATTTAACACCAAAAAAAACAATTGGTAGTAATTCAGACTGAATAAAAACCTATTATAAAACCAACTTGAGCTCATTATAAAAAGATACACAAAATTCATGTTTACATAATAATCAATACAAACTATACAAATAATAGATTAAAACATCCATAGTACTCACTGCAAATAGATCATAAGTAAAAGATACATTAATAGATTGTGCATTGCATGCTCAAATGTTCACTCATGGTTTCGATGTGTTGTGAACTAAAGGTCACACTATACACACATTCTAAACCTAAGAAAATAAATAAAAACACAAACAACATTAAAGGAAAAAAATCATAACTACTTGGTGCTACTCAACATCCTCTCTTTTTAGCAGCAAGAATGATAGAGACTAATGATAATAAGGCCTAATCTTAAAACCTTTAACACATCTTGGTAATATGATTTCTTATAGATATTTTAACATAATATTACCGTATTATGATATTTGATGAATAATTTAGGGTCCCATCCATCTGATGCATAGTTTTCCTAAGAATGCCTTAAACCTCCTATCATACAATAGTACCACTTATTTTAGATGAAATTATTTAGATCGTAAGTTATGATCATGTCATGCCTTTTGATTTAAATTATGTATCTATTGTGTCCATTATACCCTTTGTTTACTTTCCTCCATTTTAACTAAGTCTATTAATCATTTATTTAAAGAGTCTTTATCACCCAACCTTATAATCATTACAATGTGTAGACTTGAAACAATGTAGTCCATAGGCATTACTGCTTCAAGACCATAAACAAGCTAGAAGGGAGTGAAACCTATGATGTGCTTGTAATTTTTTTTATGAATCCAAATAACTACAAGAATGCAATCCTCCAAATTGTCCCTTTACATATTACATATTTTCATTACCATTTTTCCCAGTACTTTATTCAACGCTTCAACTTGTCTGTTTTCTTGAGGGTGATAAGCTATTATTTTATGGTGAGAGATCATAAACTCCTTAGTGAGAGTATTCATAATTTTATTGAGGAGATGTGTTCTTCTATCACTGACCAACTTGATTGGACATCCAAAACTTGTAATAATATTTTCATATAATAATTTGGTAGCATCTTTTGCACCATAACTTGGAATTACATCCATTTCCACCCACTTAGTAAAGTAATATATCATAGTAATAATGTACTATGCATGAATTTATTTGCTTAGGGGAGCTATATCTCTAATAAAATCAATTCCCCATTCTTAAAATGGTTGTTCTATGAGTGTTAGAACCAAAGGCATCTCATCACACTAATTTGGTTTTCCCATTCACTGACACACATCACAATGCTTGGTTACCTTGTGCACATCCTAAAAAAAGGTTAACCACCAAAGACCACTCTATAAATTTTTTCTTGTAGTGGATTTAATATATCATAGTAATAATGTACTATGCATGACTTTATTTGCTCAGTGGAGCTATAGGTCTGATAAAATCAATTCTCCATTTTTAAAATGGTTGTTTTATGAGCATTAAAACCAAAGGCTTCTCATCACACTGATTTGGTTTTCCCATTCACTGACACACATCACAATGCTTGGTTACCTTGTGCACATCCTAAAATAAAGTTGACCACCAAAGACCACTCTATAAATTTTTTATTGCAGTGGATTCACCTATGAAGTGACCCCCTATAATTCCTTATTGTGATTTTTGAAGAAGATATGGTCATTCATGCTTTAATACTACTCTGTGCAACACATCATCTTTACCAATATTGTATAAAATTAAATTGATGAGACTATATGGGATAACTTAGGTGACCATTTACTTTTTATCCCTTTTCATATAATGGGTAGGGAAAGTTACTTGATCTAAGAATTTTTATAATGTCTTGCATATTATTTAGGATTATAGTAGCCTTTAATAAGTGCACATTTAGGGACTCATCCTCTATTTCTTCTAGCTCCTCTCTATTTGGTAGCCTACTCAGATGATCTGGTCCAACATTTTCTTAACCTAGATTTACATTGATTCAAAATTAAAACTCTTAAAGATAACATAATCCACCTAGAGATCTATCCTCACAACATTGTCTTGTTGACCATGTATCTATATTCCTGGTGGTCTGTAAAAATATCAAATGGTTTGGCCAATAGATAATGACAACAATTTGAAACATAAATACCATAGCTAAGGGCTATCTTTCTATAGTTGTATAGTTCTTCTTTGCTACTGATAGCTTCCTATTGGTAAAATGTATGGGATGATCATACCCACCTTCACCTAGCTATGCTAATATATCCCCTACTACAATACCAAAAGCATCCACATGGATGTGGAATGGCTTATTCTAGTTAGGAAAAACTAAAATAGGTGTTTTTACCAACTTTTGTTTAAGATTGATAAATGCTACTTGGAATTTTTATGTACACTCAAACCTTATATATTTTTACAATAGTTTTTCCATTAATGTATATATGGTTGCATATCTTTTGATAAATTTTCTATAGTATCTTGTATGATTGAGAAAGTTGTGCACTTCTATAGGGTTGGTTGGGGGAAGAATCCTCATTATTATAATAATCTTGGCTAGTTCAACCAAGGTACCATTGATACATATAACATGGCCTAGTAAAACACCAAAATATGTGAAGATAAAAAACTTATTTAGATTCAAAGTAATGCACAAATATGGACATCATTCTAGCAATAATCACATCTTTGAGAGATGGTCTTTAAATAAGGAAAAGACAACCCAGTCATCCAAATATACTTATATAGAGTAATGAATGAAGTCTTTAAATGTAGTTATTATAACCCTAGATAAAACTACTAGTGCATTCTTTAGACCAATGGGAATTACCTTTTATGTGAATGATCCCCATTCAGTTGCAAAGGTTGTGTTAGCTTGGTCCTCCTCTATAATTAAAATCTGATGGTACCCACAAAATCCATCTATGAATGAGTACACTTCATGACCTATAACTGACTTGAGGACTTCATATGTGAATAATATTAGAAATGGATCATTGACTTAGGTGTCATTGAGTACATATTAGTATCCAAAAACCTAAATTTCCCCTATCTTCTTTGGATATATCACTATGGTACTCACCCAGTCTACTTTTTCAATTGGATAAATGATTCTAAATTCTTTCATTTGATCTAGTTTAGCCTTAAATTTCATCTTCATATTAGGGTTTAGCATATATGGGAAATTATTAATGGGTTGAATGTAATATTTGCATCTCCCCCAATGAAAAATCTACACCTTTGATTTATTTGGTCAAGAAAACATCTTGATAGTTTCATAACCGTTGTAATGCCTCCAAAATCTATTACTGACCCCAATAGTCTCTCACAGTCTCAAGCTTAGGAATTGAATCTGTTCTAAAATTTCCTTCAAATTTTTTTTGGGGTTCTTGATACACTTTGCTTAATCCACTAGGTGGAGCCTCTCACAAAATGTGATTCCCTTCTTGATATAGAATTTTTATGTTACATAGTCTTTCCTCTTCAAATTATTATATGCTTTGGGTTGGTGTTAGTTCAACTTCAATTTTTGATTCAAATAATCCCTATAAATCTAGATCTCCATCACTATCACTATATTTCATCATCTTATCTATTATTATATTATAAATCTTAATAAGAACTTGTTCTTGTTAACAACCCTTGTAATTATGAATCACTAAATTCAAATCTTGAGCTACTTCTTACTATGATGATGATTCTACTATAGCTCCTAAATATTCAACTCATCCATGACATAAAAATATTTTTAGTTTATTTAATTCATTATACACCAATGGGTTATCATCCTCAAACACAAAAGTCTAAATGAAGTCTTGTTACACCTAGGCCCAATGTTTGGTATTTCTTCTATGCTCTTGATGCATGTACTAGGTCATTAGCAGTGGAACTAATGTGTGACTAAAAATGTGTACCCAATAACTTGACTCTACTCCTTGCATAATCCACATATCCACACATTGATGAATTTATAGCTCAGGGCCTTAGCCATTTTGAAAGAATGGAAATTCTGCTTACATAGTAGGTGGTAACTAAAATCATGCATGAAAAAATTCACATGCTTCCTCCCAGTGAATTTTTGGATCTCTATGCACTACCCAACTAGTCACAATAATTCCTTTTATTTCATCACTGAGTGCACTAAATATTTGATCTACCTCTGGTACATGGTGTTCAAAGCTAAAAATGAATGTATTGAGGTTATCTATCATAAATTAGTAAGGTAATTGACATTTGATAGTGAATACCATGCACAGAGGCCATATCTCATGATCTCCCCTAGCCCAATTAAACATATGAGTGTTTAAGTTATTCCCCAAGGTAAAACACCCTCTAGAATAGGTTATGTATAATAAATCATTGTAAAACCCATATTATATAGGAAATCCACCTTATATCTAGTTTGAAATAAAACTAATGGAGAGGTACATAATTTTATTTTAAACTATGGTGCTAGAGATTTTGTTATTACTAACTTGTAAAATGGTTACTTTATTGTTGGTGGGGGTTCTATCTATAAATTTAAAGGCTAGAATTTTTTAGTTCATAATGAATTTTTATGTGCATCTATGTTAACTTTAAACCAAATATTATTAACATAGGTATACAATGACTATGGTTCCTTCAGAATGATATAAGACTTTTACTCTAATTTATTGAAAGTGATGATAACTATCTTATCCCCTTGATGAGCCTTTAGTTGATTGCACACTATATTAATAGTCATTTGACCATTGTAAGACCATTTCTAACCAATTAATGTAGGTTAATGGGTCTCAACTATCTTCATGTCAGTAACTTCAAAATATACTTGTAGATTTAGCTTGAGAACTTGAATCTCCACATCTTTGAGGTGACCAATTAGTTATATCTACCTGTAATCTACGAGACTAAGGGTGACAAAATTGTAGCTCAAATATAGCCTACCAATAGCTTCTTAAGTCTATATAGGAATCATATTTATAGTAATCCCAAATTAAAATACCATGTTAGGGATCTCATAACCTATAAGCTCAATATCCACACATGAATCAACATCCCAAGGTTTCTTAGTTTCCACATACCAAACAACCTTATCTATATGTTTTTGGCCTCGCTGTGCACTCCAAAAGATTATTCAAGACTTCAGTAATATTTTTTGATGTCTTCATTATGCAACATACTTAGTAACTTCAATAAGTCTTTCAAAGTAGTTACAACACCTTCCTACCTCATTATGCACACAATTTATCCATACATTTATGCATCAATGGCTATTTTATCTCCTTCTAAAGCATTCTATTTTTGTATAATTTGAAGAACTATTTGATTTATCAAAATATTTTCCCTTATATGATCAGGATATTTATTAGGTTAAAATTTTCTAATTCCCTGATCTATTAGCATTTCCAAATGTGGCAATCTTTGTTCGACATGATGTTGTCTAGTAATTGCTTAGATGAATGCATTCTCCTTAGGTTGCACATTGATCATGTTCACATTAAGCACCAGATTATCCTTCCTTTGTTACTCTAGAATTGGAAAATATTCCATTTGATGCTAGCCTTCAAATCTATAGTACACATAGTAGATTTTTTTCTATGTATTGGTGGGGTAATTCTTTGTATAGTGATTTTATTCTCTACATAATTAGTATTGTATAAGTGGGCAGGTTTCTCAATTTTCATTGTTATGGCCTCCTTAATACCCTCCTCAGTATCTTCCGTTATAAACTACTCTATAAAAACCTATATTTTTTTTGTATCCCCATCCTTGAAATTATTATCCAATATATTCTCCTTGTTAGTTTTGTTTTGTATTGTACCCTCCATATTGGTGTTGAGGCAAGTTAAAAGCCTAATTAGATTAGTGTTATCGTGGACTCATATTATCCCATGAAGAGTGATATTGGTGTTATGGAGATGTTGGTCTACATCTATCTAAACCCTAGGGTTTGATATAATGGTGATGAAGGCATCCACTAAGGACTACCTTGTGTCACACCCATCATGTCCACGTCCAAGCTTAGGATACCCTAATTCATAGTTAGTAACTGCTATGTAGCAACTTTGAAGACATTCTTTGTAATATTTTCCTTTATCTCTTTTAGATATATATAAATCCTTTCATCATGATTTGTAAATTTGAAAAAATTATAGTACATACTTTATGCTTTTTAGATATATTACTGTAAAAGATGACACTTTGAGGTAGCATGTCTAACTACTCTGTAAATTTCACAAAATTTTATTTTGAGTTTCAGAAAATCATTCCTATGGTGGCCTTATTGAACACATTATATATAACATAAGATAAATTTAGGCTTATCATTCTCTTTCATCTCATCCACTCTTCTCATAAAATCATCTAGTTTTAATTCTAGTTTGGAACTAGTTACTCGAACATCACCATAATCCTTAATTTACTCCACTAGTAAAGCAAGAGATCAAATATCAACCTTAGTTAGGAATTGAGACTATGAAATGACAAATCTAATTATTGGTCATAATACTTATATTAACTAAGTATCCTTATCATTTCACTCCATGATGAAATCAATTTTACTCATGACATTAGAAAATCTATGATCATAGTCCCTGACCGACTCTCCAGACTTTTATTAAATTTCCTTATGATCTTGAAGAGTCTAGATTGTGAATTTATTCATCTTAAGCTCTATGATTATATTTTTCTATACTTGTGTAAGATCCAAGGTATTAACATCCTTATTAAAAATAAACTCTAAGGCTCATCCTAACAAAGCCCCTATGAGTTTTTACTTATTTACATCATTAGATGTTACCCCCTTAAATTATCATTTCATGTTGTAGGTTAAAAAATATTGTTCAAGGTCTGTAGACACATCATATTACATTAAATAAATAATCACACCTGCATTAAGCACCATAGTTGGTGCACTTGAAGTTTTTAATATTGGTTTCTTTGCACTGGTGACTATGACTATATGTGTATCTCCACTAGTTACTGTGACTATAGGCACCTACACACTGGAATTTAATACCACTAACTCCTATACACTACTCTTTTAAAGTGTCCTAAAAGTAAATTTTGAATCTTCCATCCATTTCTTATCTAGTGCCTGCTTTTTATTTATACTTAGGTTACCAAAATTATCTATAAAGGAATCAAACCAACTGATATCTGCCCCTTCTCTTACACTTTTTATTCTTCCAAATGATAAATTAGGCTTAGGGGATGTGTAATATTGAAGTGAATGATCTCTATTTTGAATTTATTATAAATTTTAACTTGAACATATGATAGTTATGCATTATAACCTAACTTCTTTCCAAGAATATTCCTTCCTAGGTCTATATAATATCTCTTTTATTAAATGCAATCTATTTTTATCTTCTAATTATTATACTGTCGACTTAATTTATTTTCCTACTCAATAAAATCCATATCCACATTATCTATATTTATTTTTCCTCTTCCTTGGGCCATTTTGCATATTTTTTGCACTCTTTACTTCCAACATCTTTCACATCCTTTCTCTGCACTTTTATGTCTCCAACATCTTCTACTCTACTTCTACTTCTATTCATAATTAAGTTTGGATTATTCTCTTTGGTCCACCTTCTCTATTTTTTTAGTTCTCTTTATAATCCCATAATTTTATTTTCACTCTGGTGCTCTCATCTTCCATATTCTAGGTTCAAGTTCAAGTTTCTCTACATAGTTCTGCATCATTCACTTTTATCTCACATGTATCCCCATAACACCTAATGTGATTATTTCATGTTGGTAAGAGTTTCACCATGGTCTTTTCCATAACTAACATTTTGATCAACATAGGTAATCACTGAAGAAACTTATCATAAATTCCTCTAACAAGTAGGTCTTGTGCAACTTTAAAGGCCAAATAACCTTACATCACAAATTATATGATATAGATATCAATTATTGTCTGGGTCTAGTAGTCCACAACATGGGTCCAATCAATATCTAAACCTTTTAGTCTATCTAAATTTTCTTTTGTCCAAACTATAAAATCTATCCTTCTCGTTTGGAAATAATAATACTATAGTCTTGACAATCACACAACCAAAAATCCAAGGATTTCACACCAGAATATTTTATAAATCTCTCTGTATATATGCTCTTGAATCATCCCTTCCTTAGTCACTCTAACTCTTCTCACTTCTTCCTCTTAAATTTTTTGGATTCTCTCATCTAACCATATTTCCAAATCTCTCTGTCCTGACAACCACCTCAACATGTTTCAAAAAGCATCCAAACTCACTACACCATTGTTAGTAGAGGTTCCTAAAAAACTTGAGAACATGTTAATTATAGGGATAACTTGTGCATTTAACACCAAAAAAAACAATTGGTAGTAATTCAGACTGAATAAAAACCTATTATAAAACCAACTTGAGCTCATTATAAAAAGATACACAAAATTCATGTTTACATAATAATCAATACAAACTATACAAATAATAGATTAAAACATCCATAGTACTCATTGCAAATAGATCATAAGTAAAAGATACATAGGAAAACCATTCAAAATATTGTATTAATCTCTATCATATGTGAAACTATCTAAAATCACATGAGTGCTTAAAAAAGTCTTACTAATTGCTATCTCTTCATATTCCAACCTTTTGACATGTCTAAAAGAAGTGACTCTTTGCATTATATCATCTATTGTTAAGCTTTACAAGGGTCAAATACATATAAAATATTATATAAAAGACAAAATAGATCAATTTTCACATGTGCACATCAATTTTACTTTGCAATTTTTATAAGCCTTATTCTTCACCCAATAATCTCATTCAAAATGGACATGGGGAACCTATCTCTAACACATATATACACTATTAAACATTGATAAAATATGCCCCACTCTTCCCAAATTACAAACCTATAATTAGGAGTAGTCATAATACAAGCCTAAAGCATACTAAATCCAAACTAAAGAAAGAATTATCAAGAATTAAATCTAAATTAGTAGCTTCATACATATAGTAAAGGAGCATAAATGCAAAATCACACTATGTAGGGGAACTATGTGTGGCTTTATTTCCTTCCTTAGAGTATTATATATATAAGTAGTGGTCAATCATTAAATGGGGTGATTAGGGTAAGCTCACCCTATTACGCTTTCTTGATTTTATGAATATTTATAGTCCTTATAAGCACACCTAGGGTTTGAAGGCAAAGGAGACTAATTACTGGAGCTATATACATCATCATGGTTCAAGATCATGAGTATAAAGTAAGTAGAAATAGGGGTCAGTGACTGTACAGTCACTACTCATCATTTTTTCATAGGTCAATACTGACCAATGCAGGTTAATATCAACTAATGACGTTGACCCAATCCTATGGAACAAACTAAATGTAGATAGAGAATTAGTTTCAGATTCAAATGAACCACAAACCTACTTTATCCTAATATTTTATTCCATAATAGTCAGAGTCAGATAGTCACCTAAAAAATATAAATATCCATTCTTTTGTTGTACTTATTATATTTAGCATATTCTACTTGTCAAATTATTACAATCAATCTCAGTATTTTAGATTTGTGTGCTTGATTTTCATATCTTAAAATTTGAGTTACATTTAAAGTTTCTATCTTCATTAGATTAAGTAACTCATCTTAATCCAAATTAGTGTAAAATATATTGGTGAACCCATACACATTTTGAATAGTGTAAAAGACTAGGTTTCCATTAGGACTTCATCTTTAAAAGGTTTTAATTTTTTTGTCCTAGTGTTTCAAATTTCATTTTTGATTTCCTCACACAAATAAAATCTTTCTCATATTTTTTGTCTTAGGATTTCACTGATTTGAATTTTTTATTTCCATACACAAAATATCTTTTCACCTTTAGCCCTAGATCTTCATTAGGGTTTCATCCTTATAGGGTTTTAGATTTAAACCTTAGATTTTTATTTTTAGACATTAATTTATTATTATTCATTAATAATATATATTAATCATGGCTATATTGAATGGATATTATTGGTTAACATAAGTAATCAAGTTACTCTTTTCATATATATTTTACATGAATAGTGTATCTTATTTGGATCAAATATGTAAGAAAATGGTTGAAAAGGATCAAATCTAAGAATACTAATAAGGATAAAATGAATAATACACAATCCCAAGAATATTTTTGCAACATCTAATCTGAGTTGTCTTTTTTTACCACTAGACAACAAAGGGCATGCATGATCCATCTTTTTCCTCCTAATTTTTAAAATTTTGATAATTACCATATAACTTCTAATCTTGGCCCTCGACTTATATTAGATCTAATGGTCCATGTTGTCACAACACAAAGGGTTAAGGTGACCCATATGGTAGTACAAATAAAATTACCTTATCAAATTCCTCCTCAACCCCCACCACCACCCACTAAATAAGCTAATCAATCCATGGGGTGTGATATCATGGATCAACTAAAAAATACCCATGCCAAAATTTATATGTTATAATTACTTCAAAAAATGCCTATATATACATATATTATTTATACAACATTGCATGAAAAAACTTTACCAAGTGATGTATAACCACCTTATTTGGCTTCTATTGTTAACACATTGTGATGGATGGAGGAAAGTTTCAATTTGAAAAAATAATACTTACCTCCTAAACACATTATAAATCAACGTATACCATTGCATATTAACATACAAGTTTAAAATAAGGTAGTTAATAAATCTTTGATGGATAACATATTAGGGATAAACAATTATAATATCTCCTTTTTAAACATACTTGGTATTTAGGTGGAACATTTTAACTATCAAATATGAATATTCAGGGTTTTGTTAATATTCCATGAAAATCATTAGGACAAACTAAACTACATATTATCATGGGCCCTCAAACGATGGTCACATTTTTTAAGTCATGCCTATGATATCAATTATAATAATATATTAGGGATACCATGGATTCATTTTATGAAATCAATTCATTATACCCTACACACATGTTCAAAATTTAGTCATCAATGATATAACATTAACTCAACTCAAGGATCATTAAATTCCTCATATACAACCATATTCTCAAGAATCCAAACAAAATGAGGTACTGATATCTTCTTCAACTCCAATTTTATCACCATCAATATAGCTTAAGCATATGGGTTTGGATTGAAATATTTACAAAAAATGGGCTATGTAGGACAAGGATTTGGAAAACATGTATATGACATTATTCATCCCATCACAATATATACTCAAAAAGGATAATAAGGTTTTGGTTATACAAAAAAATCAATAAATAGTAAGAAAAGAAAAACCACACAAGATATTATTCATACATACTTCTTTAAAGCAAATCCATAACCAACATGGGAAGTTCATAATGCATTTACATTACATTTGGTACCCTCATCTGATTGAAAACATAACTTCCCTAAATATTTGGACATTAGATAAATTTTATAATGATGAATATCTCCTAGAATACATCAAAAAATTTGAGGATCTTCCTTATTTCCTTAACAAGAATAAATATCGTCACACAACTGCCACCCAAGCTCATTTTGGATAAAGTGAAGATACTAATGTCCATATCCAAGTAGATGGCCTATATACCATCCCTAAAACACCATATATGGAATTTAAATCAAGTCTAATTAATGAAGAGATAATAAATTCCATTATGAAACACATAAGGAACCAAGACTAGTACTATTAGCAATTATGTTACAAAAATATGAAGGAAAGACACTTCCACAAGTTCTACATGATTACCAATGATATGATGGGAAAATCCTGAAGTATGATGCAAAATAATCAACACCAATTTAAGACCCACACTACAAACTATGGGAAGCTCCATGCCACTTCAAATAATAAATGTATGGATTTTGACAATAAGAGTACCCCTACTGAGACTAAAATGGTAATTTTTTGTAGAATTTAGTTCTTTACAAACATGTATAATATGGGAGATAAAAGAGGCATGATAGAACTTATTTATTATGCAAAGGAAAATATGTAACCTAATGTCTAGAGGAAGCTGGTTAAAGGAGGGCTTTCCAAATTCATGGAAAGAATTGGTGGACATACTCATTTATCTCTAGGGACTTCACCAGAGGCTATGAAAATTGCCTAAAATGAGGTGGATAAATATCATAATCACATAAGAAATCATCGATGAAGTGATAAATATGTGTTGTGATGGTATTAAAGCCTACAAGGATAAAAAGAGGAAGGAGGAGGTAATGGAATTTTTTTGTAAATCTGATAAACTAATAATTTTGTCTCAAAAAGGATTCCATAGAGCTAAAATCCTTAGGACTGGCCTGAGGTTTATCTTCAAATCATGAAGTACATTACCCTCAAGGGAAAACATACTATCCTATTATCAATCCATTTCCTATTGATGAACCATGTTAATGGTTATAGGATTAGTCTCCATTTTTTTTACTATAATCTCTTAAAGCATCTATAACTTCCTTCAAGGCCAACCCTTCCACAAACCCCATACACTAGTGGCTTATCCTCCTCATCATCTATAGAGGGGAACCCATCTAGGTAAAATATGTTACTAAATCAATTTAAATCCATAATGTGGGGGAGAATTCTAATGAAGAAACTAAGGAGAGTTAGGAAGAAGAGGTTATAAAAGAATCCCCATATTCATGGGAGAAGGATAATACTCAAAAACCCCCCATTAAGAAAAGTTCAAAAGGAAAATTTGAACAGGTGAATCCCATGGCTAGAATTCATACAATTACCCCTTCGATTAGAAAGTATACCAACATGGAAAGGATTATGAAAAAGATCCAAATAAAAGTGACCATGTAACATTTGCTTTACATAAAATTGGTGGAGGAAATTAATAACTTGAAAGGGATGTTCCCTTTAGAGGTCAAAATTAACATTGATGGAGGATTGGTAGTCAGGGCTAAATAATGTAGGGAGATTGGTATCAGTCCCCCCAAAAGGAAGAAGTAGAAAACTCAGAGCAAGAAGGAGTTGATGAAGAGATCAATGGACAAGGAGGAGTGGACCCCACTCCAAAAAAGAAAGAGTTTGACTGAAGAAACCTACCAAGGACTGAGCAAAAGAACTAGAGGTAAGGAAAAAGAAAAAACTAAATTTGGAAGTAACAAACTTGTTATATAATATGACTCTGAGGAGTCTAACTAATTGTTATAGTTTTTCCCCTCTAAGTTTATTTTTGTATAGTTTTTAGCTAAATTTTGGTCGGTGACTATGTTCTATTCATGGCCTGTGTGGCCATAGTCTTATGTTTGTTTCTCTTATTTTAAGTTGAATATATTTTACTAGTTATTTTAAGGGCACATGACCCTCTTACCATTTTTTAACATTATCTAATAAAAATTTATACATGATTACCCATAAATATTTGCATGGGCTTACTTAGGTATGCCAAGAGTTAAGCCTAAAATTGCATTACATAATATTGTGATTTAACTTGATTCAAAGATAGTGAAAAAAAAGATTAAAAAATGCATCCAAAATTAATTTTATTTGTCAAAGTATAAATATAAAGACTATTAGATGTAGGATTTATTCAATCCATCGATTATCCTAAGTGGGTCTCCAATATAGTATTATTTGTAAAGCCTAATGGATAGATTCAGTGTTATATAGATTATTGATACTTAAATAAAACTTATCACCAAAGATAAATTCCCATTAAAAAATATTGATATGAGATGTTATCATTCATGGATGATTTCTTGATATATAACCAAATCAAAATTAATCTATAAGATCACACAAAGACTTCATTTATTGTGTTATGGGGTAACATTTTGTTATGAGGTCATGCCCTTTGGATTGAAAAATGTTGGGGCTACCTATCAGTGACTGATGACCCATATATTTCATGATTATATTCATAAAATAATGGAAGACCATATGGATGATCTACTTGTGAAATCAATACAATGACATGATCATGTTACAGTTTTTTATTTTTTTAAATCACTATAGAAATAAAATGTGTGTATAAATATGAATAAATGTGTATTTTCAATATATTAAAGGAAATTATCGGGGGACATAATATCTTAGCGAGGCATTCAAATAGTCCCAAAAATGTTAAATATATTTTAGACATGCCTCTACTAACTATACTAACACAACTATGATCATTACAATGAAAAATCCAAGAAATAAGATGTTTTATGCCCTAACTAGCTAACAAGAGGCAACCCTTCACACAATTACACAAGAAAGATAAAAATTATAGTGGGACATAAAATGTTAACATATTTTTTATGCAATCAACTAATTCTACTTAATCCTCATATTCTCATGCCTCTAACATTAGATAGACCTTTATTATTATACATCTTGGCCATAAATCATGCCTTAGAAGATTTATTTGAAAAATATGATGATGATCACGTCAAGTGTGTCATGTATTACATCATTTATACACTTTTTTACTATGAGAAAATCTATAACACGATGCAAAACCTATGCTTAGATCTTGATTTTGTTTCACATAAATTATGACTCTATATGTTCAACAATGAAACACAAGTTATCACAAAGGTGTATCCAATGAAATTACTGATGTCAAAGACACACTTATTAGGAAACATAAATAAATTGGTAATTTAACTTATGTAATTCAATATAGAATTCTTATCTCAAAAATATATAAAAGGAAAAGTTGTTGTAGATCAACTATCCATAGTTCCATTGATAGATACACTACCAATCAATGATGATTTTTGGGATAAATTTAACTCATATCACATAGATAATGATATTTTCACAATGTAATTTGATGTATCCACATGTGCTATAGGTGTTGACAAGGTATAGTCTTCATTAAACCTTAGGGCCAACTTATGCCATTTACATATCATTTGGGTTTTTCATGTACAAATAATATAAAATAACTTGAGACATAGATACTTGGGTTATGTACAACATGCACATTATAGATAAAATACCTATGGGTATATAGAGATTCCTATTTGATGGTTAATCAAGTTTAAAACATATACCAAACAAAGGAGAAAATAATAATTCCATATAAATAAATTGTACAACAATTATAAACACACTTTGATCCTTTTTCAATACAAAGCATACCTCAAACAAACAATCAACATGTTGATGCCATGGATAGTGTAAATTCATTTATTCCCATCAACATAAATGATGATCATGAAATTTTTAAAAACCAACATTTAAAAAATCCTTTAATCTCTATAGCATAAGTAGAGGCTCTCATGGTCCTAACAGTTACTAGTAGTGTAGTAAATTCAACATGTTATAGTATATATATATATATATATATATATATATATATATATATATATATATATATATTATCCCATAAAATGATACATGTAATGATAAACACAAAATACAAAGGGAAGTTATATATTATGTTATAATTGGAGGATACTTATTCAAAATATCATTGCATGGAAAGATGATTTGGTGCCTTATCTATGACAAAGTTAAAACTACCTTACTTGAAGTACATGATAGTGAATGCAAAGGTCATTTCAGTGGAAAAACAATGTCTTATAAAATCTTGAGACAAGGGTATTATTAGCCTACAATGGAACAATAATTTTGAGAGCATGCTATGTTATGACCATAATGTCATCAACATAGTATAATAAATCATGCTCCATCACAATAATTAAAATCTATTATTTCATCATGGTCATTCTCCCTTTGGGGCTTTAACTTGATTAGCAAGATAAATCCAAAATCAATAGAAATCCATAAATTCAATCTTACAACTATAGAATAATTCAAGAAATGGATATAATTCATACCATTATCATCAAATCCAGGTGAAAATATATGTAAATTCTTAGTGATGAATATCATGTCATGATTTGGACTACCATATGCAATTATCATAGATAATGGATCATCATTTGATAATACAACAATTGAGAGATTATATGACAAATAAAAGATTTGTCACATGTTCTATAAATAATATTATCCATAAGGTAATGGGAAATTAGAAGCGAAAAATAAAACATTTGAAAATAAATTAAGAAAAATAGTCACCAAGAATGGTGAAGATTGTCACAATTGGATTGTTTATATACTTTAGGCATATCAAACAAGTGTTCATACACCAACCAGGGCTACACCTTATGATTTTATTTATGGAATGAAATTAGTATTACATTTATATCTTGAGATACCATATTCATGTGCTTTTTAAAAATACATTATCAAAGATAATGAATATCAAGACAAATAATTACATGAATTAGAAATGTTGGATGATAGATGCATACATGCTATTGAATATCTTAAAGTTTACCAAGATTGTATCAAGAAAGAAAATGGAAATAAAGTTAAAAACCATAAATTTCAATTTGTAAATTTAGTATTAAAATAGAATCAAAATAACACTAATGTAGATTAAGATAATAAAGATAAATTTAAGCCTAATTGGCTAGGTGCATTTGTGGCTACAAAGAATGTGGGTATATGATCCTATCCATTACTTGCAATGGAAGAAAAACATATGAATAATTTTATGAAAATCATGGAATTATGTTGATATTATACATAAATCTCATATATTTTAAAAATACAAAAAAAATCAAATAATCTTACAATACAAAAACATTCAAAATTTTCAAAAAATCTAAAATTAGGACTTAGGCATGGCATGATGGACAAATTAAACTATTTACACATGTTATTAATCAAATGTTTATTAGATGGCATATTATTTTCATTTACACATTAATTTCATGGTATATGAGTGTGATTTAGGACATATAGGTTACACATGGACATATATATGATGAACTTTCCTCTACCCAATAACCATGACGATAGTGGGGGCATTTTGTTTCACAAGCTTCCCTATTACATTATATATCTTAATATGATCTTTGTACCATGTTGAGATACATATGATTGATTACACATGAATTTATAGTTACTCATATTTTATAAAATGATACATGGATATGCTATTATACAATTATGTGACATTGATACATTTTAGGTGGTGTAGACCAATTCCTTATTCTATGCTCCACTGATGCTATTACTATTTTACATGATAGGATACTTTATGCTTGTCTATTTTGTGTGTCTCTTAGCCTTATGTTATGCAACATACTTGATGTTCCTTATTTGTGTCATTTATATACCCCTTGAATGTGGCCCTTGGCCTTGTTTTTGTGACATATTCATGTTCCTTGTATGTGACCCTTGGCCTTATGTGTGACACTAAAACTTGTGTTTTTTGAGCTTGTTGAAATTGACTGGTTTTACGATCTATATCATTAAAATTTTATTTCCTAGTAAAATTCATAGAAACTTATATTTCATGATTCATTGATACATCTATCTAGACATGACACTTACATGCCCTGCATTACATATGCTACATACATGCTTTGATTGACATATACATTATTATGATGACATATTCTCAACATGTTCACATGATTCTATATTTATACATGACATGATACAATTAAACTCTCTTTTTGAGATGAGTGACTTAAATGATACATATCTTGATGTGGCATCCAACCACATAGATGGATTCAACAATCCATATCTCACAATATCTCATAAACACATCATAGATTTCACTCAAAAACTTGACACTTTCATTAATTCCTTCCTCACAATTACAAAAGATTCCACAAGATTATCTCTCAAATAAATACATAACTTAGCCACATATCAAGGAGGCACAAAAGGATTCTCACAAAGCCTACTCCCAAATCACCTACCTAAGCCAAGAATGGATACAATCATTTATAAAAAAGTATGAGGAAAGAAAGAAGACAAAATAGCAACTACATCCCACATCCCACATGGGTGAAAACATGTCAAAGAAGAAAATTACAAGGGAATGATATGCCATGTTCTCCACTTGAAGTAATCATTGCTAAAGATAAATACTCCATCACCAAAGTTAGCTCCACCCTTCACATGTGAAACACTATTGATGAATAGTGAAAGGCAAGTCACATGTGCAAGGTCAAAAAGGAAGAACATCTTATTTAGACAAGGTAGTCCACCTTCATGTGCCTTTTTGACCACTCTTTCTTGTCACCACATGAGAAAATTTACCCATGACACCTATACAATCAAGAATAGTGTGGTGACACCTCACCAGGATGAATAGTGTCTACCACATCATCAATGAATAGTGTTATATGAATAGTGTTTTAGATACCACATCATTCTCCTCCAATTGAATCAACTTAGCTCCTACAAGTTGTCTTGATTGTATATATGTGATTTATTATGAAAAATTAGAAACACACCACTCTATTTTTGGGTTATGCAAGATTGCTCGATCCCTTAGATGGTCCTACATCAGACATTTGAGGTAAATAATGTGATATCATGATCACATAGATGGGGTGAGTGGTACAACCACCCTTTCGATCACCAGGTATAATGACCATGGCATCCCATTCCAACACATAAGTGAACCTATAAAATATCCTTTTTCCTTCTCCACTTCCAACATCTACGTATTGGCCCTGAAACCATCCTCCTTCACCAAATTCTCATCCATATCTCAATGGATGTATACATGGGATCTAACCCACCATAAACATTTGTGGGATAAAACCCACATAAAAACATACTCATGGGTTCATACCTCCCATCTAAAACTGACCTCTTCCACTAAGATTCTCTACCATGCATCTCATCATCCCATGTGAGCTCTATCTCATCACTAACCATCCACCTCCACCAAAATCCCACCTAGATTTCTTTACTCATCCAACCACTTATTGGATTATATTCCACATCATCAATAACCACTTGTAGTTCCTCTCTTATGGTGAAACAACATTCATTTTCTCCTCCACATGTGCACTCTCTTAAACAAAAATATCCTCTATGGTTGGAACATCAACACCAACCAAATCTTCATTAATGGATTCTTTCAAAGAAGCTTACAACTCATCTTCAACATCTGTATCATTGAGTTTTTCCACATGTGAATTTTTTTTCACAACATACTCCATCATCACACCATTTACTTCTCCCAAAACAAGCCTTGGATCATCAAATCCTCCTCCAACAACTATTAGTTGTTCTTATTACTCCACATTCTCGTCATATGCACACAATTGCAAAACATTCTCCTCTAAAGCTTCCATCATGGAAACTTACAACATTATTTTCTTGATATTTTCACTTAAATGCACCTCTTCAAGGCTACCCTTATGTCTAATTCAAGCTTGTTAAATATCTTCCATGAACATCTCTATAATCTTAGTTCACTCCACCTATACATAGGTTTGTTCCACCAGATTTAGTCATTATCACTAGTTGATACTAACTTGGTCTAGTCAATATTGATCCACTCTTAGAAATGGTTACTTTCAAAATCAAATATCACATTATGGTTGACCCATTTTTATTTCATGTCAGTGGTGTGATAAATTACCCAATTGGTCTCATATATAAACAATCAAGGTTTCATTCAAAAGGGACTTGGGGGACTTATCTGGAACACATCTATACACTAATGTACATTGAGAAAATATTCCCTATTATTACAAAATTTAAAACCTATCATTAGGATAATTCAGAAGCCAAGTCTTAAATGCACTAAAAATAAGTTAAAACAAGTATTTTAAAGTATCAAATCTAAACTGTTAGCTACATACATACAATGAAGGAACATAATTGCATAGCCTTACTAGGTGGGGCAAATACATGTGGATTTATTTCCCTCATATAAGTGTTCAATACATAGTCAACTATCAATCATAAAATGGGGGTGATTGGGATCAACTCAAATGATTATACTTTATGATTTTATGTAGGTTTGTATCTGTCACAAGCTATACCTAGGATTACAAGGAAATTGAGACTGATTTATGGAACTATATGCATCATCAAGGTTAGATATCACAAATACAAAGTAAGAATACATAGTCACAAGTGATCATATATTAAATGTTCCTCATTTCAACACAAATTATTACTAACTAGCACATGCCAGTATCGACTAACAATACTAACCCAATATTGTGGAGTCAACCCAACGTAGACAAAGAATAAGTTCTAGAACTAAATGAACCATAGGCCTAATTTACACTGATTCTCACTTAAAGAATAAAATCAAAATCAAATATTCACCTAAAAAATATAAGTACACATCATATTATTGTACTTACTATTTAGCAAATGTGACTTATCATATCAGTACAATCAATCTCAATCTTTTACATTCAAATCTATGCTTGAATGCCATATACTAATAATTAAATTAAATTTAAATTTTGTATCTTATTTAAATTAGGTAACTCATTTAAATTCAAATTAGGGTAAAATAAATGGTTCTAAGACCTTCCACCTTAGTCAATTGGTTCTTTCATTCCTATAGCCTATTAATTTCTACCACATTTCTATATCAACATTGATGAGAAAATATCTTATGCACAAATTTCTAATCCCAAATGAGGGTCTAATGAGATAATTAATGAATATGTACTTCAATAAAAGACCATGCTAGCTAATATGACTAATACTATGGTAGATAATGAGTTATAATATATCTTCAAGTAAATCTTTCTTTCACCACTTCATGAGTCCATATTATTCAAGACATTCATATCTTTTGATGAGTTATGTCGTATAGTGAGAGATCAAGAAGTTAATCTCCTTGAACTCATTAAGCTTAAGTACACATCTACTACTAACACTTCAAATTGCATGTTTAAATATAAGTCAAATAATAATGGAAAATCAAATGAGATCTAAAATGCTTCTAAGCTTATAATTACTATAGTATCACAACCTATAAATAGGATTCTCTTACCTGATCCACTAAAGAGGTATTTTTACCACTTACATCAACCTCCTAAAAATTGATACAAAATTTAATTGAGTGAAATTTTTTATCTCTCCTTCCAACATTAGTGGTTGATACAATAAAACCTTAACCTAGTGGATATGATCTTAATGCTTATTGTGATTATCACTAATGTGATGGACATTCTACAAACATATGCTTCAAGTTAAGGCTCAAGATACATGATATTATCAATGAAGACACTATTAAATCAAGCACACCTAAATATTACTCTTGAAGACAATCAAATGGTAACTATAAGTTAAAAATATTTAATGACCCATTCCCAGAGATTGAGGAAATCAAAATTAAAGATACTTCTTAATTACATCATACATACCATGTGTATCCTCTTCCTGAGACATATAGTCATCCAATATATGAGACTATTATCACAATTATGAGTAAGTTACTATAAAAACCTATGATTACATTCAATCATAGTGATAATTTAAATGATAAATAATATTTCTATGCATTATTCATATGAGCTCACATCAATGAGATCCGTATATGCTTTATTATGGTTGATAATGGTTTCAGAGAAAATGTTTACACCATGACACTTATGAAATCTATTGGATACACAAAAGGATTTACAAGATAATAAAATAATTTTCAAATGGTTTTTTAGGCATACACTAAACACATCAGATGTATTTTTCTACCTCTTCAGGTAAGCCACACCATAGTGGCTACTTTATTCCTATATATGCCAATTGATGGGGTCTTTGACATGTTGTTGGGATGCCCTTGAATTTATAAGCTATTTGTAGTATCATCTACAATTCATTGATGTCTAAAGTATATCATTATAATAAGGTAGTCATAGTTTCAATAATTCAATATGAGTACCCTCTTTAGCCAGTGGTATCTCTTCTTCTACCCCCACCCCATCACATATAACAATTACTCCTTTTAGGATAATTATACAGAGGTAGTTGTTGCCCCTATTTAGGACCATTATTCAGATTTATTTACTACACCCACCTAGGGTATATATTTACATTTAGTTTAGAGGAGAATAATTTATTTCCATATACAACTATTTTCAAAATAATTATCACATAAAAGAGTTATTTAGGATTCCTGTAAACCTTTATCTACTACAACACATATCAAGTTAATCCCATAGATAGTTCAATGTGTTCCATAATGAACACAATTATTCATGCATTATCCTACTACGTAGTGGATTCCAAATAATCTTAGGCCTTCTAGAGTTATTCATCATACATAATATTATATGAGTAGTGATGATGATAGTTACATTACAATAAATCATTCTTTTTTTAGATTTTGATATGCCTACACCTGATACCTTTAATTCTCAAAAAATAACCCTTGAACCATATGATACAAGTGATTTACATGAATATACCATTGTTAGTATAGCTGGTTAGCATCTCCCTCGAAAACATTCAAATAAATTCACACATACAACAAAAAAATCAAGAAAATGCCAAAAAATGCAAATTTTATGAAAAAAACAAGATCTGAGTTTCTAAAATACACTATTTGCATATGTTATTTATCACATGTTTGATATATGTAATTATTATTTTTATACACACATGTATTTCATAGGGTATATGAGTGTGATATAGGACATATAGATCAAACATGGACATGTAGATGTTGGATCTTTCCTACACCTATGGGCCATGCCAATATTAGGAGCATATACTTTCATAGGCTCAATTACAGTAGGATATATATTTCTATGACCTCTTTACCATGATGAGTTACATATATTTATTTCACATGCCTTGAAAGATACTCATTTCTTAACATTTTTACATGGATATGCTATGATACCGACATATATGGATAGTATAAACTAGTTTTCACTTGTTATCTGCTTCATTGATGTTGTTAATTTTGCATGATAGGATAGTTATTGTTGTCTATGTGTGTGGCCCCTTGGCATTGTTTATGGATCTTTAGACTTGTTTTTTGTAGCACTTATTTCCCCTTTTTTGTGGCATCTTAGCCTTATTTTTTATTGAAATTTTTATGTCCATTGTATGCAATCCCTTGGCCTTATTTGTGAAGTTATATGCTATAATGTGATATTGCATTGAATTGGATAATCTCGTGTGAGTGATATATTTTTATAATTCATGATCCATATCATTCACATCCATTTTTTTTATTGTGATATGATCCATATCATTCACTTCTTTACTACATAGTCTTATTCAATGATAGTTCTAACTACATGCTCCATAGATACATCTATCTTGATATACCACTTATATGCCCTTACATTCCATATGTTACATACATTAATTGATGCTATAAACATTATTATGATGACATACAATCCACATGTTGACATTATTTTACATGATATTGTCTTTATACATGACATGATATAATTCACTTCTACTTTAATATGAGTGATTTGTAGGATCCATCCCTTAACTCAAATATATTTCAAAATGAGTGACTTTTAGGATCCATCCCTCAACCCAAAAGGGGGGCATATTAGTGGGATCTTTAATAGAAAATAAAACTTACATTAACATATTTAGGTACAATATACATGTTTTAGAGTTCAAATATCATATTGGCATACTTATTTGTAGTATTTTGCTAGATTTTAGGGGCATATACATGGCATACGTACTCCATTTTACACTCCATGAGTAACATATTTCATATTAATACATATTAAAATACATTTGGGGGCATGTTTAGGGCATGTGTACCTCATTTTATGGGACATATTCATTCAAGCATGATTATGGTTCTGCACATATAAACCATTTCAAATTTATATTGGGCATGATGTTGGTTCATGCACATTATGATATATTACTATTGGCACTAATTCAGTGGGAAATGAAGTTAGTTCATGCACATTTACATATTTTTCACCTTTGCATCATTTTCAATTATTTTCAAAGGTTTAAAAGTGTGAGAAAACTTGAATCTATAAATCTATTTGTAATGGTTGATTAATGATTTTGAGTTAATGTATGTTGAGGTTCAACAACACTCAATGGCTATATCATTAGCCATACTGAGCACATTGTGTGGTTCCTATTTTACCTAAAATTGGATTAATGTAACAATAACCCTTTAATTAGGTAGAACTCATAGAATATGATTTGGCTATGAATTAGTGTAAAAAATCACAAAATATGATTTCAAAAAATATGAAAAGCAAATTAAAAGAAGTATAATGATAAATGAAAGAGGATAAAAAGAGAGCTTATTTTTCACACTTCCCTAATCTATACAAGTTGATTGATTGTTTGTAAGTAGTGTGTATTACCTATAGAATTTTTTTTTTCTAGATTTGGTGATTATTTCTAGTTCGAGATAGTTTTAAAAGAGGTACAATAGTGGTAGACAATATTGAACCCTATGGGTCGATCCTGTCCTTTCAACAAACTAAAAATTGATAATTGGTAAGTGATTTTTAGCTTCAAATAGGAATGATAGGCTCATAATAGGAACAATAGTTTATCCTGTCCCTTGTTGGTTAATTTTGCCCCTATGGAAAACTACTTTTATAATGACTTAATTATAATTTTTGACTTGGACAAGATCAGTAGAAGTAGGATAAGAATGCCATTAAATTTTCTCCCTTACTAATCGATCCTATCCTTTGACAATAAGGCTTTGAAACTTTCACAAGTGATGCAAATACTTTAATAATGTCTTTTTCCATCTTCACAATCTATTTTTAATGTGTGTAAACACCTAAAATATCAAACCCTAGTTTCCTACAAAAACACTTGTAATATTAATTAGGGGGGGGGGATCGGGCAAAATGGATTGAGTTAGGAAGGTTGTGGGATGTCTTAGTATTTTTAGAAGAATTAAGAGAAGAAGTGGGATAAGAATACCTTATTATCTTGTTATCTAATGTAATAACTCCTCTATTGGAAAGTTATGTAATATTTTTTTGCAAAGCATAAAAATCATTATCATGATGCCCATTAATACCATGGTAAGTGCAAAATGGTTGCCCCTTTATTTTCTCAAATCTAAGCTATGGATGATAATAATTTGGAGGAAAAGTAATCAATTTCTTATCCAATAATGTATGTAAGATATCATGTGGTTAGTCTTTAAGGTTATCAAACTAAAATGGTTATCTTATTAGAAGTATATGATTTTACTATAGGAATACTCTGTTTGTTGATTCTTTTTGTTTATGTAATACCTATTGACCAAATTTGACTTTTAGGTCAAATTGGGGCAACCCTAGTAAAAAAATTGATTTTTAGGCCTATAAGGGGGTGAAATATCATGACATGAGATGTTTCCTAGGTCATTTGATGCCATTAACTATTATATTAGCCTTGCTCACTTATTTCATTAGTCCATTTATCATTTTGAGTCATTTTAGGGGGTCAAAATAGTGCATTTAATGCTTTGTATAGGTTTATTGGGAAATGTGAAAGTGTAAATGGGTGATGTAATTACCCTATGTGTCAAAAAAAGTGTTATGTAACTATTTTTAACTAAAATATGGTAGGTTGTTCAAAAGAAAGTTAGTTTTCTTGGAAAATAAAGAGAAAGTGACACTTGTACAACCTCATTGGGAAGTGTACCACTTGGAAAAGATATAAATATGACTCTCTAGTTACCAAAAAATCAAATAAATGATTTTTTTGAGCTTAAAGTTACATTTCCAAGCCAAAACCATTTAGCTCCCTTCTTGCTCTTCTTGGCAGACTAAAGTGACTTGTAGGTTTTTGATCGGTATGGTCAACACAGGGGGTTTCAAGCAAAATTATCTTGGTGGAATATTATACACTAAAATTAATTAAATTAAATATAATAATTTTGATAAATGGTCAACTGTGCTTCATGAACCATCCATTTGAAGTGGATTGTTCAAAACTGCCTACTCATCTGTGTACCCTTTAGGTTTTGCCTTGTTTTGGAGGATTTCATACAAACAAGTTATTCATGTTGGTTCAAAATTAATTTTAATTCCCATTATGATTTTATCCATGATTATTTTCATGTTTTATGGTGTTTGGATAAGCATTTTATCTCTCTTTGTAAGATGGTGTCATTGTATGAGGTCTTAGTCTAGAATTCGATTTGCAACAGTTTGAAATCCTTTCAGAAGATTCACATGAATGGAAAATGGTATTTTACACGTTTAAATTCCATAAGGATCACCTATTTATAATTTTTTTTCTCATAACTCCATGTTTTGATCAAACACCCATGTTTTGACCACATCAAATAGTCATGAGATGCCTATGCCTGCTTTGTTCCAGATGTGTGCAAGTGGTTTCATTATTGAAAAAGATGTGTTGAAGATAGTTTTAAAGGATTTAAATAATTAATATCATGAATTTTAGGATTCGAAGTGAATTTGAGTTGTTTTGAGGCTTTCCATAAGCATGTTTTTGCTCTAACCTCATACCCTGCCTATATAAAAGTCCATATGCACTTACAACAGACATTGCTAACATCATGCTGAGGTGTGAGAGGGTTTACATGTGTTCCAACCTATTGATGTGGATAAATATTTATTGAAATTATTTATGGAACATTTCAAGCTCACTTTCATAGAAGGTTTCATCTTGCTCACATGTTTTTCATTGTTTATGCACTAAACATCCACCTACAGGTGGCTAAGCAAGGTACTTGAATGCTTAGATGAAGTGACTAGAGGGTATTGACATCTAATTAAGGTTTTAGGATGCATAATCAAGCATTTATATACCAATTCAAGTGAAAATTGATAAAAATAAGCATGAAAGTATGTGTGAAGGTCATGAGACAGTGTTTAGGGAGGCTTTCCCTAAAATGGTAAAATAGGGGCCTAAGAGGTTTTTGAGGACCTCATATAATGTGATTTCAAAGTGATATAAACATATAACTTATAAAAATTTATATCCCTTAGCATAGAGAGGAACTATGACAAAGATGAGGATCTGAAAGTATGAAGAGGATGAAGTTTTAGAGCCTCAAACTTGATAATTCATGACTATTTTCTTTTAATGATATCTTCAAAATGGAATACCAAATGGCCTTTATCCACCAAAGATTTCCAAACTTAGACTCTTCAACATGAGGATTTTTTTAAAGATTCAAGTAAAATTTCATGGCACCAAGACCATTAAGGGAGAAGTGATATGCTATTGTTTTACTCCACTTGCACATCCCCAGTCTGTACACTGGGAAAATGATGACCTACAGGTAGATTATGAGCCATTTTGATGTTTTACTGATGTTCTAAGCAAATTTAATGTGAGTTAAAATAAAATATACATTGTGTGACATCAAAAGGATTCAAGGGAATATTTTAGCATCATGAATAAGCTCATTTGAATTATAGTGACCTATAACAGGGTTAGAGGCAGGGGCAAGTTGACTGTCTTAGTCAAGGAGAAGGAACTCAGTTTGAGATTTCAAAAGACATGTAAATGGTATGGAGAGGTTGTAATTATGAAAAAAAAATTGATCACCTTTTTTAAGTCATGATCACCCTAAGGATATTTAGACATGATAAAAAAAACCTATCTCAACCCTAAATACACCTATGGTCAACCCCAATGCGCATCTATGGTAGATAATGCTCTCAAAGGAGTGTAATATTGATGAGAAAAGACATGAATATAAAGAAAATAGGAATTTAAAAATTAAATATAACTTTAAGGAGAGAAATTTTAGTCTTGAAACATTGTTATAAATCTCATTAGAAGGCAAGAAGCACATAGTCCAAATACCTTTCTAAACATAGTTGTCATGCAAAGTCTGTCTTGGGTCTCTTGTGAGTTGAAGAGGAAAATGATGTCAAATAGGGATAAATTTTTTTATAGGGAATGTTAATGATTTGGGGAAACTCATAAAATAATTTTTTTTTTGAGAGCATAGGGGAAATACCCCTTATTTTGTCTTAGACAAGGGGTACTTCCCCTTGTGCATAAAATTAGCATATTTAGGGAATTAGGGAAAAGAGTAAACCAAAAGATAGGGTAATACTTAAAATAGGTTTGTTAATCTAAGGAAAATCAATTAAAATAATGGAAAATAACCACAAAAGGATGAAAGCTATCAGAATGGTTTAGACTCCTAAGCTTACAAGTAGGTCTATTAAAGCCTTGAAAGGACCTAATGCCAAATAGGGGGTTAGTTTCCATTCCAACCTTGGGTAATTTATATAACCAATTTAATAATTTTTAAAAGTTTTGTTTGAGAGATATTGATGCAAGAAGAGTCATTAAGAAGGTCATTTTGATCCTTAGGTTGTAGTCATGACACAAAATCAAGGGTTAAAGCCTATACCCCAAATAAGCAGTCACCTCTATTTCTATCATAAAGCAAGCATATAAATTATTTGGAACATGATTTTAAGTTAATATATGATTTTTATTAGATATTTGAGTTTAAGGAAAACCATTAGAAGCCACTTGAAGCTTTAGAGTGCAATCAACTCTTTTAAGCAAGTTGATGCTTAGTGTCTAAAGGGGGGTCATATTAATTTCTAGTTTTGGATATGATTTGAAGCTTGTTGAATCATGTTTTTGGGGCCTAAAAAGATGTTTTAAATACCTTAAATCACAAAAAGAAATTAGTGAATCCATTTTGGACCCTGAAACCAACTCAATCTTGCAAGAAGGAGAAAGACAAACTCGATAAGCCATCTTTTGAAGCTCATATCTTTCATGAGGATATGAATTGGAGAAAAAGGAGTTATGGGAGGTTATTATCAGTACTTATGGAAAAATTTATGGAATTATTTGGAAACTTAGATGTTGGATCTTTATGAACCAACCTTAAGACCAAAAATAGGTCTAAAACCCTACTAAACCCTTGTTAAGGACCAGTCTTATAAACTAGATTTAGTTAGCTATAAAAATTAAATAGTTTATCTAAAATTATGATTAGAGGTTGTATAAGATTCCCAATAACTACTTCATACCATGATGAGTTGTATGGAATTGTATGGATGAGGGCAGAAATAATTTTTATTACTATTTTATGTGTTGTGCAGGCTACAAGAGGAGTTATAAGATGAAACCAAGTTTGGGATAAATATTGACACTTATAATAACTCCTAATATTAATTTAATTCCATGAAACATAGTATAAGTGACCCAACTAGGTGTTTCAACTTAGCCAATCAAATCTGACATATTGGACAAGTTAGTGAAGATGGAAAACTTCAAGTGGGATATTTTTAAAGCTTGTCTGATGCTTCCAAGTACATATAGGGTCTTGAAACTTTTAATTCACTCCATGCCATGGATTTTAATGATCAAATAAATCTAATTTGGAAGCCAAGTGTTCAAGGTGCATGAGAAGGAGGTTTTCTAGAGTGTAGGTGATGATGCCACTCTTTCAGGGGATTCTAAAAGACTAGGCATGAAACCAATGCATGTAGAGGCATGTTTGAGAGCCTCCCCTTGAATTAAAATAATTATAACTGGTCCTAATTAGTTATGGGATGTATAAATGATGCAATCATGAAGGTATTTTTTCTATGCAAAAGGAGGAGTTTCTTTCCACTTTTCTTCAAGTTTGTGACTTAAATTGACACTTGTTGCTCTTAACCTTGCATGGTTCATCCAACATAATTATCACATGCACAAGTAACTCCTTATATCATATTTACAAGTTTCCTTGTGACCCTTGGACTTATTTTCTTTTCTCTCTCTCAAACTTTATAAGAGTTAGCCATTTTGGCCATTGTATTCTATGCTACACCTGAGAATGACAAAGCCCTAATCATTTGTATACCTTTTGATCAATAAAATGACTAAGTGTTACTCTTCATAACTATTCATAAGTTTGTTCCACTTGAATTATGAACCTTGTTTAGTGAAGAGTATGGATTTATAGCATGTGGTCTCATTCTTTTACCTTGTTTGCAGTTGGAAAACTTCTTCTTGCAGGGCATGTGAAGTGTTTTAAGGGATGTGAAATGTTGAGTGAGTTAGTATTTTCATTAGTTCCATTAAAGGCCTCTTATCTAGTCTTCCTAGATTTTCACATTCATCTATGACCTCACAATATAACATTGATGTGAGAAGATAAAGATTGAAGGAGTGTATTTTTAGTTTGTTTCTTTGTCTCAAGTGTATAATTGAATTGGTTGGAAGTCATTAAATTGATTTGGTGTATCACCTCCTTAGTTTAGATTTGCTTTCAATTATCTCTCTCTTTTCACCCCCAAAATTTAGTTTTAGGTTCAATCCTAAGTGATACATCAAGGGAGCTAGCCCTATCTAGAGACTCACCTCATTCCTTAGGCTACCCACAATCGTAGAGTTGATTCCATTGTTTTACTTGGATGAGGAGAGATTTGCGTCTCCTCAAAGGGTGAAAATACAAGTGACAACAAAACCTTTATTATTTGTTCCTTGCTATAAACTATTGGTAGAGAATGAGATATTTGAGATGACTTATGATCTTATTTGGTTAATTATTTTCCTTTGTACGCATATTTAACATTTTTTTTGCTTTTTATATAAGGAACATTGAATTTTGTATTATTTATTACTAGCTCATGTGCGTATTTGTCCACATACATATACAATCTATCAAAATAAGTGTAAGGATTTCTTAAATCTCTTTATTTTAATAAATATATAATGTATTCACTAAATATGAATTGTATTTTAAAATTTGAGGGTCTATATGTCAAAGAGTGTAAAGCAGTCTCAAATAGAATAGTGTAATCTTTATTAGAATCATCGTTACCTAGATTTAAGCCTTGTAAATGTTCCAAGACCAATTTAGGAATTTCATGCTTATGATAGTATGATAATAATATGTATTCTAATTTCTTTGAATTAGTTAGAGACCCATTAGGAATAATATAAAACTAATCAAAGCTTCTTGTATTAAACTTCTATGGAAATATTTTAACAATATGCATACATTATTGGTCCAATAACCAAAATAATATACGTAGTATGTTAAATGGATAGCAAGGTCTCCATGACCATAAATAAAAGGAATTATAGGCATGATAAAATATTTTTGATAAGGAAACTCAAAGACTTCTTCTATAATAGGTTGATCTCGAATGACATTACCTTTAATATTAACTTGACATGATAAAAATTGCAAATTTAGATATAACACTTGATTTTGAAGGTCTCATATAAAATTCATCAACAATATAATATTCCTGATAGGAAATATTGTTTTTTGGAAAAGTGCACTCATATGTTTTAATTTACCATCTACTTTAAACCTAGGTATAATAGAATCATCATGACTATCTTTACATTCTAAGACCACAACATTACTTAATTTATAAATATTTCATATATGATCATTCATATCACATGATATTTATAAATAAGAGATTATGTCATTTTGAATGTCAAGAATATTTGTATGTATGGATGGACTATTAATTAAATTTTAAAAATAAATATTACACTCATGTGCATCTATTTGTGTTTATATAGAGAGAAAGGATAACATTTTTTACTTCAAGAGAGATAAAGAGAATCATATTTAACATTTGTATCACCTAAAGAGAGGAAGAAGAGTCATATTAAAACTTTGTAACATATGCATCATCTGGAGAGAGTAAATAATAATCACAATCAACTTTTATTATATCTACATCATATAGTAAAGGAAAAGTACATTAATTTTTTTTCACATTTACATCATCTAGTAAAGAAGTACATTGAAATTTTGTAAGTTTTAAATCACTCTAGGGAAAGATAATCACATTCAATAGTATCATCTAAAGAGATAGAAAGAGAAGAAATTTCACTTTTTGTAACATTTTCATCATCTACTAAAGAATAATTACATTCAAGTTTTCTTACCCTTTCATTATCTATATCATGAGAATAATCTATGCATGTAAGAGTAGTGTCATCAAGACTTTGATTTATGCCTTGTTATTTTTGTATTTATACATGATTTTTTTATAACATTGAATACATTAAAATACAATAGCAAATAGTAAAGACACACAATGTTTATTTTAAGATAAATCATCTTTCAATTGTAACTCATGAAACATAGGAGTAAGAATATGTACAATAGCCTTATGTTCCTCTTGTGCTAAAGTATGGTTAAGAGTGGGTTCTAAAGGAGGTGTATGGGAATTGGGATCTTTTATTTCAAATATGGCATAGTATTCCTCTTTCTCACTATATGATTTCTCATAATCAAAACTATAATCATTACCTTCATCATCATATTATTCATATACATCATTATCATTATTGATCACATAGTAATCATCATTAGTTCATTCATTAGAATATTCATAGGGTATATAATTACTAAAAAAAAATCTAAGAGATAAGGATTATTAGGTTTTGGAATACAAGTAAAAATTTTAGTACATTCATTAGAGTAATAATAGGGCATAAAATTTTCATAAAAGAGAAAATCCAAAGGATGGGGGCTATTAGGGTTTCTAATAGAGGTAGTAATTTTAGTACTTATAAACCCTAAGGTGAAAGAAATAAAGGAATGAAAATCATTACAATAAGACACTCCTACATAAAAACCCTAAGGCAAAGGAAGATAAACAAGGTTTGAATAACTGAAGTGGGTTCACCAATATGTTTTACCTAAATTTTGATTAATGCAACATTATCCATTCAACTAGATAAAAGTAATTGAATATGAATTGGATATGAATTAATGTAAATAATCATAAAATATGATTTCAACAACTATTTTTTTGAAAATCAAGTTTGACAAGTATAGTGATAAATGCAAGAGGATAAGAAGAGACTTAGCTTATTTGTCATACTTCCCAGATCTATGTAGGCTAATTATTTGACTGTAAACAATGTGTATTGGTTTAAAAAAAATTGTTTCTAGATTTCATGATTCTTTCAAGATTAGAAAAATATCATTAGAAGAGGGATAATAGTGGTAGTTGATATTGACCCCTATGGATCGATCTTGTCCTTTTAGTAAACTAATTTTTAAAAATTGGTAAGTGATTTTTAGATTTAGACATGAATGATAGACTCAAGATAGGAATGCTATTCAATATTATCCCCTATTTGTTGATTTTATCCCTATGTAAAAATGATTTTTTGATGACTGATTTAAATTTTTGATTGAGACAAGGTCAATAGAAGCAAGATAGTAATGGCAATTGATTTTGTCCCTTACCAGTCGATCTTGTCCTTTGATAGTGAGGTTCTAAAACTTTTATGAGTGATTTATATACTTTAGTAATGTATTTTTCCACTATAATAATATCTTTTTCACACATGAAAACATGTGAAATATCAAACCCTAGTTTCCTACACAAACACTCATAATATCAAATAGGGTGATATCATGTAAAAGGGATTGAGTTGGATTGATGTTGGTCAATTCATGTTAAAATACCAAACACTGCACTACATTGGTAATGTTTTGAAGAGGGATAAAACTCAAATGTAGTTATTTTACCTAAGTATGCATGTGAAATGGTGTTATATAGATCTAAATTCCACTTCTTTTAGTTTACCCTTGGAACATACATGCAAATGTAAAAAGACTCCAGATATAGCTATACTAATTTAGTATAAGCAATGTATAAATTTTTATATCTCTTAAAAATTTGAGAGTGATTTCCCTAAAGAATAACTATATTTATTTAGGAATCTCTTAGAAGTTAAGTAAAAAACTTATTAGTGTGCATAGTGGACCCAAAAGACCTTAAGGGGGACTCAAAATCAATGGCTAGAAAGGGGAAACATGTTGAAAGATAAATTAAAATATCAAACGATAGGATCATCAGGAAAGGGAAAGATGAATAGGATAGGATATTCTATTTTCTTATATCTTTTCCTACACTTAAAATAACCTCAAAATGACAAAACTATTTAGAGATCTCTATTTTAAATGTTTTTTAAGACATGAATAAAAGAAGGGGTCATAAAGTTGTTAGGAATATAGAATATAGATCAATAATATTGAAATAAAGGTGGAGATAAAATTCAAAAAGCACAACATAATAGAGACACAAATTTAATGTGGTTCACCCAATATGGGCTGAATCCACACAAAAACTACTAGTCCTTATTATTCAGTCCAACAAATGAAGGGAAAAACCTATAATACATCCAATGCAGTATCCTCTTCACTCTCTCACATTTTTTTCCTGATTACAATCCCCTCATATCAAAGGAGGGTTAAAAATTAGGAAAAAAATGCACTAACTTAATTTCTACCATTAGATCTAAAACCTAATAGTAAATGGTCCAAATTAACTATGAAATTAAAATATTTTATAATGCATTTTCACAAAAATTTTCTTTGGGGGCACTCCCCCAAACCCTCACCAAGGATAGCTCCAAAATAGGTCTCCACCCCCTTAGACCCCCATGGTGACCATAGTGGGGGGCATTGCCTCCCCACACCCTCCCTATCGAGAATTGGGTATTAAAATAATATCAAGCTCCACCATCCAACAAAATTCATAGAAAATAATAAAATAATAGGGAAAACATAAGAGAAATGTGCCGTTAAGTGTTTAATTCTTAACTAATACCTATATAAGTAAAATGATTAAAAAGACATTTAAAAACATGTTTTGTGCCAAATTTAGGTGTCTACAGTTCCACCTTATCATATTGGGGTTACAAGATTAGTGTTGTATTAGTTACATATGGTTTGGGGGATTTTTTCTTCCAATCCATGACCCTTTTCTGATTCAAATTTCAAATTTGGGTTTGAACTCATTAAGTTCACCATATTCTCCATGTGCTTTAGCAAGGATGCATAATTCTCCAATGATTCAACAAAGAAGAATCATCTCTGATATGTTATAAGGCAACACAATTTACTCATATACACATATACTCCTTTCTTTCCTTTTCAAGTTCAAGTTCCAATTATAATTCAAATTTCAAGTTTCATTATATGAAAGTTGACTATTATATTTCATTTCAAGTTTTTCTTGGAGCAACTTACACATCCAGAGCCATCTCTTAAAGATAAAGTGCATTGTACACACTCAAGTACATATTTATCCTTTTACTCTAGTATTTTCATTATAATATAATACTATAATAAAAGGGAGTATTTTTAGACACTAAAATATACTATTTGACACTTGGAAATGCCAATTTTGACCTACACTTATCTTACATCACATGCACATATCCAAACAACTCTCACTCACCATTCCCACACATACTCATACTATTTATGAGCAAGATATATCCTAAGTTGCTATCAATCACCTACATAAACCTTTAAATAGGTGTTAAATCAATTAAATATCATTCTTAGACATTTAAATAATACCGCATTTTCATTTTAGTCTCCCATATAGTAACATCAGATTTATATTATAACAATGATGTACTGTCCTGAGGTTGATGTTACCATCATTCATCTAACAACAACTATTTTTAAAAATTAAATCATTTTCATAGGTTGGCCCATTCACATAGCATGTTAGCGGCATGAGAAAATACCTATTTTATCATGTATAAATACAAATTAATATCAAAATATTCACCATTTTTCATTCTTATGTACCTATCAAGTATACTATTATACATTGATAAAATCTACCATATTCTTCCCAAGTTGAAAATTGATCACTAGAAGTAGTCATCAACCAAGTTTAAAACACACCAACCTAGGTCAAGTACCAAAATTATCAAGATAAAATCCATATTTATAGGTGTATTCATATAATGAAATAACATAATTGCACAACCACACTAAGGGGAAGAACTATATGCAATTTGACTTCCCTCTTTAGAGTATGAGATATATATGCAGTGATTAGTTGGTGATTGGGGTCTGCTCAAATAAATTACATTGCCTCACTTTTTATGATTTATCATACTTCATGAGTGTACTTAAGGTTTCAAGGAGAAAGAAGTTGGTTTATGGAGCTACACATAAATTCAAGGGTCAAAAATCATACATATAGAGACATATTAGGTAGTGAACCACATTACATGATCATAGAGAGACAAATATACCAAAGAAAATAAAGTTATCTTCAACCACTATCGGTGATATTTATAACTAGTCCTAACATAATGACCTTATTTACATAAAGACACAATTCAGGATATGGATGAATCACAGGTCTAATTCTCATCTATTTTCACCATCAAAACACATTCACATTTAATAAGTAAATCACATTATTAGATCAGTCTTGATCAATTAGATTTAGATTCATAATTGATTGCCATATATTATAATTTTAATTAATTTTATAATTTTAGCCTATTGTGATTCACACTAATCTAAAAAAAGGTAAACACCTAGTGAAATCTGCAGGTGCATTAGAAATTTAAATCTACTTTATATTCTAACACATCTATGTTTTCAATGTTCACAATAAATAAACATACATGTGATCACTTCTTCTAAATAAAACATGAATAATACATGAAAACACCCTAAAATTAAAATTTAAAACAAGGGCACTTGGAATTATTAGTGGAGTCAAAGGGTCATAGATATTTCATAATGAAACTTAAATCTTTGTAGCTAAAAATAAGACACATGACAGTCGAAACATAGTCATGAAGTCACACCATCATGTAACATAAATTAGTATTTGAAATAAAGGAAGGCCTTCCTAGACACATTACTATACTTAGAGACAAATTTAAAAATAGTCTTAAGTAAAAGTATAAAAAGGTGAAAAGGCCATCTATGATCATGACAAATGTCATAATCCTGGAGCCTCACACTCAAATGCCCTACCCAAAATACTTGAAAAGATTTTTTTTTATAATTCATGGATGAATGGGAATATATATTCTATTTTAATGCAAATAAAATTATGGTTTAGGTTAATGTTAACCTTCTATTTACCAATTAGGTGGGGCCACATGAGCATTATAAAGGTTTTATTTCATAAGAAAGATAACCGTAACCTTTAAATTATTAACAGTGACACATTGATTTTTGTGTGAGTTGTATGGATTCAATGATCACTGTTCACACTGGTAAGGTTTAATACCTTCAATTTTTAGATTAAAGTCATAAACTATGCATGATTGCAACATGTGTGTATATCTTGTGGTGTCATAGTCTCATGATGGGTTAGAAATCTTATTAAAGTGTAACGTTATATTTAAAATAACACTTTATAAATTTATATGGATATATTATTATAATAAAGACCTTGAAAACTTCAGTCTCTATGAATCTCATAAACCCATTGTTGTGACCAACACACCCCTAGTTATTTTAAAAATTGAGATCCTCATTTATCCTAAATTTAGATACAAATTTATTTTAAAAATATTCCTTTTTATCTCATTTTTTAAAGGCAAATGTAGATTAGGTTAGAAGATAAAATAAGATAAATTAAAACTCATCTCTTCTTGATCAATTTCATTTTCATAGTACATAAGAGATAGATTCACATTGTAAACTAGTTTTGGTTTTGGTTTGATTAATTGGCCATAATCTTATCTTGTACATACCCTTATGAAATAATTAAATCAATTAAAAACCACATTCATATTCCAAGGTCAAAAGGATCATTATTTATTTCTTATGTCTCACCCACATCTTAGTGACAAGCTAAACTAATGATAGATTAAAACATAACCCACATGTTAATGTGTATATGGAATCCTCTTTAAATTAAAAGCTTTAAATTATATTCTCTTTTACTCCATGTTCTCATTACTATGATCTGACCCCCATAACTTCACTTTGATTTCACAAGTTTTATTAAGTTTATTTGTGTGTATTTATTTATTTTAAAAGATGTGATCATAGGTTAATTTATTTGTGATGTGTAGGAGAAAGTGGATGTATAGGAAGATATAATATATTTAAAGTCTCAAAGGATCTGGAAATTTAATTGAGGCCACTTTAAGTAAAAAAATAATCTTCATTACTCTATGGCTGCATAGCCCAAGTGGATGTATATGAAGATATAATAGATTTAAAGTCTCAACAGATCTAGAAATTTAATTGGGGCCACTTTAAGTAAAAAATAATCTCCATTATTTTAAGATTGCATATCCCCATGATGATTCCCACATGTTATCTTTTGATGTCACAAATTTTATTAAACTATATTTGAGTGTTAGTAATGTTTTTAATGTGATGATGAAATGATTATTTGCTTTGTATAGGAAAAGGGTTTGGCCATGAAATGATATGAAGTGAAAATAAATCTCAATGGATCTAATAGCCACTCGAATACTAGAGACACTCCATGAGCCCATGAATATGAATCAATTAGGAACTACCATGTGTTTAAATTTCAATGCACTTAGTAAAATCCAAAGATAATAAAAGACTTGGAGTCTAAGAGAAATTAAATCACATGATGTCATTGTGTGTTTACAAGATATGCAAAAGGGATAATCCATTTAGACAAGGGGAAACATAGTTCAATTTAAATAATCCAACACATCTGCAAACAATAAAGGTGACTCCATTAATAAAAATTAATATATATTCATCATGTGTGTCATTCTAAATAGAGATAATAAAGGTAAAAGGTGACAAGGAATTGAAGTTTTGTCAAAAATCAATACATATGATTCAACATGTTATTGCAATGGATGTGGAGATATAAAGCACTTAAATATGAGAACATAAAAAATTCAAATCAAAGATTCAACCCATCTATGGAGTAGAAAGTAAACATCAAAATTGAAAAAAAGGCACTTGGTGAACTTGTGACCTCAGAACATCGAGATTGTGATGTGTGGACAGTTAGTATTAATAGATCTTACCAAGGCTATGGACTCATAGATAGCTAAATTGATAATGATCAAATTTCAAAACGCGATTAATAAATATAATCCATGTCAATACTTTCAAGACCACAATTAAAAAAAGAATACACATCCTAACAAATAAATGGATCAAGTTCACTCAAAGTTTAGCACAAAAACATGCAATGACATACATAATTATGTTATAGCCAACCCAAGATATAGACTAAGTATATAATCCATCAATGACTTCTTTAGGAAGTAATTTTAACCACCTAGTGTTCAGATAAAAGTGGGTTAGTATGGTCATACCCTTTCACCTCTTTCCACATACTATGTTACAACCTTCTTAATGGAGTTGTTACTAATTTATGCCCTTACTTGAATATATGTACAAGCTATAAAATAACCAATACCTCAAAGGTAATATCGACAAAGTTCAATAGACAAATTAGAGTTAGATCTGATTCAATAAAATAATCACCTTGCTAAGATTGCTTAAGTATGATTCATCCAATCACAACCGACATATCGAGATCAAGGGAAGAGGACTATTTACAAAAGAAATTTAAATCATTTGAACACATTTTTAATACAAATTCAACCAACATACAAAGTTTGACATGATATCTATTGAAAATATGTAAGCATTGAGGGATTGTTCAACAACCATGCTTAAGTTTTGCTTAGTAACAACTTAGCACTAATAAGCAGGGTACAAGTTCAAGACTAGCTTGCTTAAGGATTGTTAAGGTCTTAGATTAGATCTTCAATTTACCTTAACTCAATCCATGATCTTAGTTCATGCATTCATATTGCTTACTTAATATTGTATTTTATTAAGCTTTAATTCCAAGATAAATTCTTATTATGACAATATATGTTCAAAATATCTTTTATCAACTAAGAATAAGAAACTGTTAATAAAGTATTTAATGATCTATTTCAAACATATATCATTTGTTCCTCAATCATAAGATGATTAGATAGGAATAACCATGTTTATAAGAACTTAAAAATTATTTTCAATATAACTTTAACATAACATAGGACTAACTTAATTATTAATGCTATTCAATTATAATGAATTGATTTAGGAGCTGCCCATATAGTCCAAGGTACATATAAGTACTTATTAATTAACATGAAAAGATTATCTTTAAGGAGATAGATTAATATTAATTATTTAGGTAATTATTCTTATATAAACTTTATTCCACAATTAATTAAGTTATTACAACTTATCACATAAATATTGAACTAAATTCAATCCATTAATTGAACAATTAAATTACCAATATTTAATTTAACCAATTGTGACGTTACAGTCCAAACATTAATGAAGTGTCAATACTTTCATTAGTTGATCCATGTAATAAATAGGTTTCATAATCTATAGGGATTTGAAATGTTCATTTAAATATAAATTTCAACCTCTCCCAATTATCCCAATACAACAAATATCAAAAGTAAACATATCTAATAAATACTCTCATGTAGCTTATAGAAGCTTGTGATCATAAAGACTCATACAAGTAAATTTGACATATTGAATTTATGTATCATTTCCTTATCTTATATTAAATAAATAATCAAGCTATGTTCAAGACATAATTTACATTTGAGTCCAAACACTAGTATTTATATAATAAAATATCTAATTATTTTCTCAATCACTATACTAATGCTTTATAAGTACCGACAAAGACACGATCACATCATCACTCAAAATTATACAATAGTTAAATCAACATTTCAACTATTTATTCATAATAAGTATTCATGATCAAATATTAAATTCATATCAAGTTATCAATTCCATATTATTCAAATAATCAAATGACCAACTATAATCATTTCATCAATCAATATACATGTCTTGTTACATCATTATATATTAAATACAATTATGATAAATAATATGAGATTCAACTATAATAATTACATAGTAATTTTATTTCATTATCAATCAATTATCATAACTTGAAATAAGAATAACATAATATAATCATTTTACACAATACAATGAATCTAATCCTGTCTTACTAGCCCTAATGAGTCTAACCATAAGTGGCCCTAATCCACCCCAACCATTAAATAGATATGGATTAGGGCAATAGATAACCGATGGCGAAAGGATTATGAAATAATAGAGCTTAAAAACATATTTTATACACATAATATTTTCAAACTTTATCAATTACTAATGCTTTTTCTCTTGCAAGAACCCATCGATTCTCAAGATCTCTGAGTACACACCTTAAGGGGTGCACTGATAAAGGGGTGGGTAAACCATTAGTGATTTGAAAGATTATTGTCCCTATATTACCACTTATTATATACACAACCATCTCCTAAAAGCATTTCCCTAAGCTTTGCCTCTTATTTTTCACCCTCTTCTAGTTGCTCTCCACCTTCATTAGCCCTTTCCTAGCCTACAATCCTTTTTGACAACTTATGATACAATGTCAGCCCCATTGACCTTGTACTTTAATTGATAAAACTCATTTAGGGTCTAGGTCAGACTTGGCTGACCTTGACCAAGACCTAATTTGGTTTTATCAATAATGATATAGAGTCGATTGGGTTGACCCTATCAACAAAACTTTTAGAAATGATGGGTTAGATTCAACTATATATATATTGTGCATCTGCTTATCCACCATTCTACTTGAGCAACATATCTTATGTTTCCATACTTTCTTTGGAGATATAGATATTATCTTGTGGATAAATCTTTTGGATGAATTGATACGTTGTGTAGCATAGAGCTGATTTATCCTTGTCATCCTTACATAACACAACAACCTCTTATGAATAACCTTGGCCAAGGGAGAAATGGAGGCTTAGTGGGTTCATATTCAAAAGTAAGTATTCCTAATTTTTTTCCTCCTTTATAAGAGTAGATAAATATGAATTTATACTTCCCTTCCATGCATTAGGATTCATATACATTGATGTGAGTATATATCTTCTATGCATCTTTAATTTTAATGTTTATTACCCCCACGTTAAGCCATAAGCTTTTGTGAGAAGTAGATTAGACTAGAATTTACTTATTATTAGTTTAGTGAATATGAAAACATAGGACCTAGTTAGGATTATTGTATAGTTTTACTTGACTGGAGGATTTGGAACCCTCCTTAGTGATATTATTGTAATAAGATATTTCTTGGATAGGTCTAATAGATCCATATTGGTCATGACCATAAATATCTAATGTATCAATAATTATAAATATAATTAGGATTTATCTTCTCTGAGCTAGGATTGATTTACAGATCAGTTGCATTTCCCTTTGCATATATTCTAGTGAACTTGATGTGAATACAACACTTTTAGGTTTTATTTCATTCCATCATCATTTTATTATACTTTTACATATTTAAAGTAATATATTGAGACAATTGACATAGTTATAAATTTTTATACACAGGTTTAACACATAGTTGCTTCAAAATGACTCTATTTTATCTATGTAGGTCTTCATCAACTATAGGTTACTAGATCGATCAATTCAACATAGTATTATTATTTAGTTATAGATTAGAATAAAATATAAAATGTCTTGAGTATATCTGATGATTTCTTCTAAAAACTTACAAATCAACAAACCCTATCAAATAGTTTGACTCTATTCATGCTAGTTGGGGTCATTCTCATGAAACTTGTAGGCAATTGCATAACTTAGCTATGCATTTCCTCCTTGGTCCTAATTTTGATCATGATTCCCTCAATTGTAAATGTCAACAAGTCTATGATATCATATTCAAAGCTCACAAGACACAAAGTAAAAATAAAATTTTGAACAAGGCTAATGCTCATCTAGTCATTTACAAAGACCCTCTTCCAAACCATCAAGACAATAATGAAAGCCTACTCCTTCCACCAATAACATAGATAGTCTTATAGACCAAATTCTCAAAGAGAATGTGGTCAACATGAATAATATGTGAAGGGTAATTTCTTTCATTGATTTTCATCCTACCCACATGCACCAATCATCTCACACTTTTCATTTTATCCAAGATTCTTACCCAACTCACCTAATAGAGTTAGGGTAAGAGGATTTTATCTCTTTCGATGAATAAATTCTAAAACCTCCATTAGATAACACCTCTCATACTATTTATACAATTTCTCTAATCTCTTTACCCATCACCAATTACATTCAACCTTCTAATACCACTTCATCAAATATATCACAAGATAAACCTAAATAAACCACCCCATCCTCTCATGATAATCAACTAATTTATCCCCCAATTAAACCTCCCACATCTATCAAAACAAATTTACATGCACTTATAATAATCCTTATGAGGAGCTTCTCTAACATCACGTGCCTCTATCTAGTAGTTCACTTATGGGTTATGATGAATATGACCCTATCACAAAGCTTACAAATATCTCATCTCAAATTCCCTTTCTTGAACTCATACACACTTATATGCATCATCGTAACTACCTTATGAAACTCCTATTCAAAATGAACATCCACCATCCTCCCCTAGTAGAAAATGAATCTACCTTATCTAGGTCAGAAGATAACATCTAACAATAATGTGAAGAGATGTCTATACACATTGTTGAAATAATGGACACTTCTCTCTCTCTCTCTCTCTCATATTTCCTATTGATTCTATGATTCTAGATGATATTCTGATTCATGCAGATGATCCTCCCTTATTTATAAACATCTAAATTAGTGAAATCTAAGTCAAGCATGCCTTGATTGATCAGGGTTTAGGTACTTGTGTTGCCTCTCTTGAATTCAATAAAACCCTTGGATACTCTAAGTGTAATTTTAAGTTCACATACAACACATGTTAAGGTTATGATCGAAGGAAAATGACTCCCTTAGGTTATGTGTGGTTCCTTATTACTATCCTACATGTCACTATTTGGGTGAAGGTTATGATCTTCAATTATACCCTCTCATATAATATCTTGGTTGGAAGACCATAGACTCACTGTATGAGGGTTGCTGCTTATTTTACTTGCCAATGTGTTAAGTTTCCTCATAATGGTGAAATATATAGGTTTCAAGACAACACTAACCCTTGAGATTTTGAATAATTCTAAGACTGTGGTGTATTCAAGATTCTAACCCTTAAACCCTTGTTGAGTGTTACATTCCATGAATATCAACATTTTAATTTCCATATCAAATCTATGAAAGGTTATCATGATCACCCCAAACTCATCAAGAATATACCACCTAAGATCTTAGATTCCAATGATGATGAGCTCGATGAGATCAACATCAAAATAATTTTTTTTGATCTCTATCCTCATCTCATTTCCCAGCTTCCACCATATTTGAAGTTGCATTCCCATCAACCACCTAGTGATAATATGCCCGTAGTCTTAACTAAGACATGGCATTCTATTCATCATGACACCTTCTATGAGAAGGTTATACCTACTTGAAAATTTTATCTCAACACACCCAACTATGATGATGGTTATAATTTAGATGATCTATTTATAGGAGGTTTTGTTTAGGCTAGAGATTCTAAGATCCTTCATTATCATTCTTATTTGTTTTACTCTTTCTGTTTATCTTATTTCATTCTATCTTATATAATTCCTAATTTTAGAATTATGCCTCTTATTCTTAGGGTAGAGATGGTGAATTTTCATGACACACCTGTAGTTTTTGAATAACCTCTTAGGAACATGCTTCTGGATCATGCTATGACTAGTTCCTATCACTTCGTTAGATACTAGGATCCCTATAACTGACTTCCCCTTGAGATGCTTACTATTATCCTTAAACCCTGTATACATCCTACTTATCCTTTAGCTAAGCCTAGTCTAGATCCTATTTCCACTCTTCTTTTAGCTAAATCTCTTCCTACTTCTGATTTTATTTCTCCTTCAGTCGAACATCATCTAGTCTCTCCACTAGTCCGGCCTCCTTTTACTGATGCCCTATTTCCTTTACTATTACTTGCCCCTTTGCCCACCCAATGGTTCAATTAGACATACTATGAAATTAATATAGTTTCCATTCATTGGATTAGAGATTGTAAACTACAATAGCCTTCCTTAGCTTCTACTTCCACTCCCTATGTTAATACACCCAAAAGGTCTACTAACAAGTATATTTTTTGCTTTCATGACATAGATAATCATTCATCCATCCATTGTCAAAAGATTCAAAAATATATAAGCACCTTGCATCCTAATCTTCCTCAGCCTATAGACAAGGTTATACCTCCTCCCAAGTTATTACCTGAATATATTCCCACTGGAGAGGTATATTGTCTATGGCACCAATGCATTACCCATCACATAGAACATTGTTGTATCCTCCAACAGCATCTCTAGGATCACCTTATGAAAATTATTGTGCCTACTATCCCTCCTCCCATAGGTCTCCCATGTAAGAAGGATCCCCCTTCTTCCCCTATGGTTCCTCCACCTATGGTCTCTTATCCACTTATGGTTTCTCCACCCATGGTCCTTTTTCCACTAGTGGCTCCTTCATGTCCCAAATATTCCACTCCTATTCCTTCTCTTGAGTATCCTATGCAAGATGACCCTCAAGAGCATGATATTTATGTCATGCCTACATTTTCTGTCAAGGAGATTCAATGAGAGGTATTTTCCCATATTTTACTAAAGATCAATGAGACCCTTGCTAGAGTTAGAGTCTAGCTTTATAGAGATCGATCAAATGTTATGGACAATGTTTATAGATAAATTTACCAATATTTATGAACAAAACATGGTGTTCCTTCACTTTCTTCTTCATTTTGATTGGACATCTATTCCAAGTTTATATTTATCTACTTTATATCATTTGAATCTATGTCAAATTTTGATTCACTTATCTATCTTATGTGGCTATTTATATTTCACATTATATGTTTTCTATGGTGTCATTTTATTTCCTTATAATCTCCTATGGATTATTTTCATGATTACATGCTTTTCTCTATGAGTTTATTTCCATGGATGTCCTGTTCTTTTCTCATGATTGTTTGTTACCTTATCTCCATAGCATAGATAATCATTATTGTGACTTGGTTATACAAACTTTACTCCCTTTAGTACTCCTTATTTACCATGTGGTTATTTAATAAAAAAAGTCATCTCATTATAATATTATTTTACCATTCCACCTTGGATATCCCTTTATTCCCCTGATTTCTTTTTACAAAATAAGCATACACATGGTTGAAACTTGAGATAACATACTAGTTCATAGGTAAACCTAAGTGTTTTAGTTAGTCATGTCTTTGGATGCTTATTTTCCTTTAGCCAAAATCTAAATCTCATTCGTGTGTATCACTTTGTTTGTCATGATTGGTTATTCAAAGTTCATATAGAGGAAGAATCTTAAAATACAATAATTTAAAAGCCAAATCATTTTAACAAAAGGTAATGATGTAAAAGGCAACATTTGATATTTCAAAAGTCAAATCACACTAAAAGACATGATTAAAATCCCATATCATTTGTCTAATCAAAGCTTCAACTTCACAATTGGCCTCATGATAAAGTTGAGGTCCATTGGGTGTGGTAGACTAGTAGATTGTGAAAGGAGAATAAGAAAACCTTCTAGTGCTACCTACTTTCTCACATAAATACCTATTCTTCATAGTAAACTAAAGACTCTATAAGAGGTCCTAAAGAATGGGGAACACATTTTGGGAAGGTAGGTCCATTTTACTTTTCTTGTTCAAACAACCAACATGATTTGATCTTAGTACCTCACTTATTTGAATATATAGCTTTGTGCTTATTGAGAGTAGGGTATCCTCTTTATATTGATGGTCACTAGTCACTTAGTATCTTTTATATGTCCTTAGTATGCTTCATGTTTCTTAAGGTTTTCTCATAAATTCTTATGTTGTGCTCTTTACATTCCATATTTCATTTATAATCATCCTAATAGTTCCCCTTAAGAAATATTGTTTTGTTCATTGATCACTCCCCCTTAGGGATTCTATTTGTGAGTTGTAGTGTAAGACCATGGATAGAACTAGGCCTTCCTTAAAAATTACCAAATTACCATTCCAAACATTCCTTTTAATACATTTTCCAAAATTTTTATACCTCATTAGTGTTCCCTTTGTGAGTTGCAGTGTAAGACCATGGATAGGACTAGGCCTTTCGAGCATAAAATTTTCTAATACCAAAGTCACAATGAAATTACATGTGTCAAATTTGAGATAAGTAGTGATTAATTATGAGTTACATGTCATTTCCATCTTTATATAGTATGTTTTATGCTTACTTCATTGATCTTTCACTTTTATTTTCTGATTGCATGTAAGAATACAACCATTTTCCTTAAGTTTTTCATACTTCCCAGCTTGAATTAGTGTGATCAATTTAAGTTCATTTTTCCAATTTTGTTTCTCTTTTATATTTCCCAACATGATTAAGCATGATTGATTAACTTAATTATTTTTAATACTATTTTTTAATACTCTTTGGTGTTTTCTTATACCTCCCATTTTATTTCATTATTTTCATACTTCCCAACATGATATAGTGTGATTTTACTTATTTTAATTTGGTGCAAATATTTTTCATGGTTTAAAAACATTTTGTTATCCTTTTTACTAGCTTTGGTTTATTATATTTAGTCATCTTTTTTTATTACACATTTTACATCATGATATAGTGTGTAGTACATTTGTTTTGATTACTTATACTTTTCCAAGTCATTTTTTCCTTTCTATTTTTAACCATGTAGGTGTATCAAATAATGATAGAAAAGAAAACACTCCATGTATATTTCTCATAGCATATACAATAACAACTAAATATATTTTCTAGAAAGAAATATATCCATGCACCAACATCCACAACCAAATACAACTCATGAGATCAAATCCAACTGTCAATATATATATATATATATATATATATATATATATATATATATATATATATATATATATATATATATATATATATATATATATATATATATATATATTGTATTTTGTACCTCGTATTGTATAAAACACATTATATATATATATAATGTGTTTTATACAATACGAGGTACAAAATACAATATATATATATATATATATATATATATATATATATATATATATTTGTACCTCGTATTGTATAAAACACATTATATATATATATAATGTGTTTTATACAATACGAGGTACAAAATACAATATATATATATATATATATATATATATATATATATATATATATATATATATATATATATATATATATATATATATATATATATTGTATTTTGTACCTCGTATTGTATAAAACACATTATATAGCATATACAATAACAACTAAATATATTTTCTAGAAAGAAATATATCCATGCACCAACATCCACAACCAAATACAACTCATGAGATCAAATCCAACTGTCAATATATATATATATATATATATATATATATATATATATATATATATATATATATATATATATATATATTGTATTTTGTACCTCGTATTGTATAAAACACATTATATATATATATATAATGTGTTTTATACAATACGAGGTACAAAATACAATATATATATATATATATATATATATATATATATATTGTATTTTGTACCTCGTATTGTATAAAACACATTATATATATATATATAATGTGTTTTATACAATACGAGGTACAAAATACAAAACACATAGCACCAAATCTATGATTGGGTTCCATCATGCCTATCTTATGGCCTAGCCATGCTACCCATAGATACCTAAGACTATCCCCTATAAATAGTATGCTATAATGAGGCAATCTAAGATCTCAAAATTGCTACCTATCCTTGTAATTTGGCCACCTGGGCCTACACTTGTCCAAGCTAGACTGTAGTAGCCATATGCACTACTCTCTCCTAAGCCAAGGCCTTCCAGGCATGTGCCTCTCCCTCTCCCACCCATATCAGTGGTTGAAATATATCCCTTCATGCCAAAAACTACCTTGTGGCCTCCCCCACTAGTCTAAACCAACCTACCTCTGTTAGAGTAGATAGAACCATAGGAGCATCTAGATTGGTGGGGTCATATAGTGATGATACCCCATCCAAAATTCATGATGTGTAGACATAATTAGGGCTCCCATCTAACCTCCTATGTCATCAGATATGTAAAAACAAAATTTGATAGATATTATATCACATATATATCTCAAAATCTATCTATATACTATAACCATATGTAGCTATTATTCCATATCACAAACTTAATTACAACATTTCTCACTAGTACTAGTATTACCAACCACCATCTCCCCATTTAATTTCCCACTAAACACAATCTCTCCATCTACTCATACCCTAAGTGCCTCCTCTATGGATCACCTCCATGCTAGTCTAAAGCCTAGAGTCACCACTCATGAATGCCATGACCATCTCCTGAGAGGTGTCTCTATAGACCAACTATATCCTAGAATGATTATTGGGTCATCATACACTATCACCCTCCCCTATGCGTACTCTTGCTAATGGTGCCTCTAGCTATGGTGTGGTTGAGGTGGTCCCTACTACTATGGTGCATATTTTGGTACTTGCTATAATACCTACTATGTCCCTACATCCACATCCATGTTATCCCCTCCCATGACCACCTGCTATCATGCTCAAACAGTCTATGGTATAACACACCATGGCTTAGTCATAGGTATCTCCACTGGTACTCTTCCTCATATCCCTCTTGACTCTCTAGCATACTGTGCCCAATAAGTAGGAACTACTAAAAGGCCTACTAAGTGTGGGAGTCTAACCTACCTTGATAAGCATGCCATCAGATATGGCTCTACCCATGAGGTATAATCACCCATGATACACACTTGATCTAGCCCTATTTCTATAGTCAACTAACAAGGCCACACCATAATAATATGCATGTAGGGATGACACATGATATCCTATTATGTGATAGTATACAATGATAGCATATGAGGCATGGCCTAAGTTACATGGTCTTGTCTCCATCTTGTTACTCAAGGTTACTTATCATCAACCGCATGGGGTAACCTAGTTAGTCGATACATAGGAAACCTCTCATATATTCAAGCATTTAGTAAAATGATAGGACCCATGATCTTCTACCCTCTGGATAACATCCCATACATATCATTCATTATCTTGACTTAGATGATATCCCCAAAATCATAGAGTGTTCCCTGATCTAAAATAGACTGGCATAAGGCTATTGCATAAAGTGGTACCTTGTCATTCAACTTATGATGCAACACTCATGCTATCATAAGTCTAATCATGACCTTATAAATGTTTAAAATATTGGTGATATATACATCAAATAGACTCACCCTCAACCCTAGGTATATTTTATCCAAGTACGTCTCCCACTAGGCTAGTGTTCACCTCTCTTCCATATCATTGAGTGTCCTTGTGATCACTGACATCCCTCCTATCAGTAATACCAACAATGCATGAATATCCTCTAGTGTGATACTGACCTCAATAGTATCCCCATCTACCACCCATCAAAAAGTGTTGGTCAAACATTCTCATTCTACAAAGAACATGACAATGAGATCAACACTAAATAGAATGTGCCTCATCTCTATGATGCCTCCAAATCTAGTATAAATATATACACATAATATTTTCAAACTTTTATCAATTACTAATAGTCTTTATCTTACATGAAACCATTGAGTATCAATCTCTCTAAGTGCATGCCTTAAGGGGTGGGCAGCCCATTAGTGATTCATAGGATTGATGTCCCTTATTACCACTTGTTACCAATCCAACCAACTCCTAAAACTATTCCCCTAAGCTTGGCCTTCTCTTTTGAACACTCCTCTAGTATTTTTACACCTTCAGTAGCCATTTTTCTAAACTAAAACCTCTTTTTATAGTTTACATGACTATGTTAGCTATGTTGACCTTATACTCTTATTGGAAAAACTTATTTGGGGTCTAGGTCAACTCTTGGCTGACCTAGTTTGTGATCTAGTGAGTTTTTTCTGATAATGATACTAGGTTGATCGGGTTGACCTTGTAGGCCAAAAATTTCATAAGGGATTAGATCCGCCTATATAAATACACTCATTTTTTCATTATTTAGAGAAGAGAAGAAGAAGTAAGATATATTGCACATCTGTTTATCCACCATTCTACTTAAGGATCAAGCTTAGGGTTTCATACTTTCTTTGGAGATATAGATTTTATCTTATGGAGAAGTATTTTGGATGTATTGATAGGTTGTGTAGCCTAGAGTTGATTTATCCTTAACATCCTTACATAACACAATAACCTTTTACAAAACACCTTGGCCAAGGGAGAGATTGAGGATTGGTGGGTTCGTCTTCAAAGGTAAGTATTTCTAACTTTGTTCTTCATTTTTAAGAGTAGATAGATATGCATTTGCACTTCTCTTCTATGCATTAGGATTTTGTATACATTGATGTGAGTATATGTCTTTTATGCATGTTTAATTTTAGTATTTATTACCCCCACTTTGTGCCACAAGCTTTGGTGAGCATTAGATTATATTTTTAATTTACTTGTTATTAGTATATAGTGAATATGAAAACATAGGAATTAATTAGGGTTATTATGTATTTTTGATTGACTAGATGATTTAGAACCCTCCCTAGTGATATTATTGTGGTAAGAGATCCCCTCATTAGGTCTAGAGGATCCATATTGGTCATGTTCTTAATTTTCTGATGTATTCCCAATTAGAAGTGTAAGTAGGATCTATCTTCTTTGAGCTAGGGTTGATTTATGGATCTAATGAATTTTTTATTGCATACATTCTGGTGAACATGACATGAATCTAAACCTTATAGGTTTTCTTTCACACTTTTTAGTTTTATCATTTTATCTTTTTTATATATTTGTGATACTAGGTCAATCAAGCTGGTATAGTTTTTAACTTCTGTGTATAGGTTTAACACACAGTCACATCAAAATGACTCTATTATTTTTACGTAGGTCTTCATAAGATATAAGTTACTAGATTGAGCAGGTTGACATAGTACTCTTATTCAATTTTAGACAATAGACTATGTCAAATAGGTTGATTTAGTCTCTTATTTAGCTCCAAAATAATAAACTAAGTTGTGCAGGTTGAATTAGTATTCTAGACAATTTATAGATAATAAATCATGTTGACCAGGTTAACTTAGTCATCTTAAACATGCTTTAGCAAATATGGAAACACATAACTAGGTTAACCCAATTGACACAGTTGGAAAAAATTACAAGCAAGCATTCAATGGAATTTAATAAAATTTTTACAATCCTCAGCATCTTCCAACCCACCAAGGTTCCTTTCTTTCTCTTTCAAGTCAATTCTTCATTACAGTTCTATTTTCACAAAGTTTGCAATCTTCAAAACTGCAATCCTATAATAAACTAGGTCGACTTGGTCGACCTAGTTCTATAGTTTATCTTTAGTCTATAAAAAACTAAGTTGACATGGTCGACTTAATTCCTAAAGACTCTTGATTCTACAATACAGTAGCGGCCCTATCATATCTATTCTATAATTTTTGCATACAATTTCATTTGAACTAACTCTATACCATGCTTAAATTGGTAATTAACAACTATTTACTAGTAATTAACTCATACTTTCATTTTCAGTTGTTTACATGGTTAGAGTAGCTCACATAATCTAATTAGGTGGTTTTTCAATATACCATTTAGTTACACTACTTTTCTCTATTTTCACACACTACCAAATCACATAATTTCAAAATGCATTTAAACATTTATCTATCTAAGCCCTACATACTTGGATTTCATCACCAAGGGATAAGTCGACTTGGTTTTATAGCCAAGTATAAACATGTGGTTAATGACATATATTAACAAATCACCTGACACCCATATCATTGTGAGATTGTGAAGTGAGAGGGTGGGCCCCAATACCAATCCAATACCATTGCCAACATAGATCCCTTTCAGCCTAAACATCCTAAAATCATCCATAGATTGCTTACAAGTTCCCTATTTTTATCAAACTTCCCTATCAAACTTAAAATAACATAATAATGTAACAACACTCAGGATGGCCACTTAGTTAAAACTTACTTTTTAGTTGACTACTTGCTCTTTGATCATTATGTCTTGTATTGCAAAAAATTACTTTGACTAGCATTGGTGTAAGGTTTTATGTTGTGTGCTCCAATTGGATAATTCTCATTACTCCAATTGTTTGTGTGTTTGATTCTATTTATTGCTTTTAATTACATCATAAATCTTTTCCTATTTTAGCATACTCATTCTATTTGACACAGTCTCTTATAGACAGCGTTTTCCCCTATCTGCAATACTAAGTTGACCTGGTTGACTCTATATCCCTTTTGCTATTTAAATTATAGTACTAAGTTAACTTGGTTGACTTTGTATCCCTTTTGCTAGTCAGGTTACAATAATAAGTCAACTTAGTCAACTTTGTGTCCTTATCTTCCTTTTATCTAACAGTACTATGTCGACCTGGTCGACTCTATACACCTTGCTTGATACTATTTTGTGTGTGGTTATCTAGTCTTATTTCATAATGATGTCATATTTTCAACTTTTTGTTAGTTAAGAACATTAAATAATTAAATATTTAGATCCGAACATCACTTATTTTATTACTTCAGATAAAACTATTCACTTTTTTCCTTCATCTTTTCCTAATCCAAAAGTAATCACTAAACAATGTAATACATTTGAGGCCCTTCATCCTATTCCTCCTCTCAATACCAATGTTTGGAATCCTCCATCTAATACCCTTCCTCCCACCAATGCTAATAATATCTCTCTTAACAACACTAATACCCTACCTTCAAATAGTAATGCACTAATTGACACAACTCAAATTATTGCACAAATAGTTCAACAAATGAACATCATACAAACAAATAATCATTCCTAAATAAGGCACATGCCAAAATATTTATTACACATGATTAGTCAACCACCTTAAGTCATCATGTCTCAACCAAATCAAAATTTTATCCCTCCTCCTCTTAGACATGCTAATAGGAATACTATCCCTCAATCTCAAATGAATAACAAAATTCTTCAACATCTTCAAAATGAACCTTTAGCTCCATTCATTGCATCCATAGATATTGGAAACATTTCTCTAACTATCACATATGATGGGATTAAGGAACCTACTATCTTTCTTAAGTATTTTGGTAATCTCTATAAGGAATGGGTCCAAACTAACACCTTTTATACCACCAAAGTATTAGCCAAAACCTTTGTTGGTGATGCACTTGAATGGTACAACCAACTTCTTAGACATTCCATCTCACAACTAGAGGATTTAGTTAGTGCTTTAGTGAAGGAATTCCAACATGAGGACCTTCCTAAAAATTACCTTAGCCATTTCATCAATGCCAAGCAAATTACTAATGAATCTACTCACACTTTCATCAAATGATGGAAGTTTCTAACTCACAAAGTGGACCATAACATGAATGATGATACTCTTTTAAAATTATTTTTTTACTGCTCTTAAAACTCCCCTTCACTATAAAGTTTGAATCTTTTCCACTAAAACTTTAGAAGAAGCCTTAGACCTTGAAAAAAGGCAAGAATTTCTTATGACTCAATTTGAAACACCTCAAATAACTACTAAAGGAACTTTCCAATCATTTTATCAGAACATTGATTCATCTAAACCTCCCCAACCTCAATATATAGCATCCAATTCAACCAATTTTAACCCAACCCACCCTCCCTTGAGTCTGGAACAAATTAAGAAGAATTACCACCCTCTAAACCCATGAGCTTTGATCCTTCCAAACCTCCTCCAAAATGGTATAATCTTGATAAGTTTTATTGGTGGCATGCTACTCTAGGTCATTCTCATGATTATTGTCATGTTCTTCACTGATTTCTTCTTGCTTCCTTATTTGGTCCACATGTTAATATTGATACTCTCACAAAACATTATTATCAAGAGTATCTTGAAGCTTCTAAAATTCAATCTAAAGAATCACAATCACATCAACATAAATTACCTAATGAACAAAAATAATTATCCCATACCTACACCTCATCCACTAATTTTGTTCAAACCACAGTTGATCCTTCTTCCTATACCAATAAGGAAAGGATAGCTAACAAGAACAACTTTAAACATATAATTTCATATATTGAATCTCAACCTCTTAGGTCACATGAACCCAAGGAGAACTTAGTTCAAATGCCTACTCTAAAGCATATCATACATGGTCCTCCTTTACCTCTTCATACCTCTCCTACACATTCTATGTAACATTCAACATCCCTAAAATATAACAAACCAACACATTTACCTATCTCCAAATGTTCCTACCAACCTATTACAAATCATTTTAATGGTTTAATGTTACCTCACTCCACCTCACATGTTATGGAATCTTTCAATGCCCATCCATATGTCCCTTCAGACTTTGGGATATCTTGTGATGCCCATTCCTACATCCACTTACCTATTGGAGAATCTTACGATGCCCAATCTTATTTTAAAATGCATAATAATAAACAAATCCAAATTCAAGAAACCTTCTAAGACTTATAGACTTTTATTTCACATGCTCATCTTTAATATAGACATTAGCATAGGTCTTCATTGTTATTTTTTGTCTCATGTTTCTTTGTTTTTGTGCACTTTACCTAATTTAGTCACACTTTACTAGCATCATTGTCACCTTTGGGTTCTTTAGTTTTCTTACACATTATATTTAGCATTTTTTTTTCATTTTGGTTCTTATATATTTCTTTCATTTTTGTCTTTTTATGTCATTCTTTTTCTAAGTAGCCTTATGATTATTTACCCCCATTATTTAGCATTCATCTCATTGGTGTTCACCTTGTGAGTTGCGGTGTAAGACCAGGCCTTCCTAAAAATTTACCACATTAAAACATGTTTAAATCACTTTTTAGGATGACTACTACATTCATTGGTGCTTATGATAGATCTGTTGTAGGTTAGTATGGCTTCTCTAGTGATACGACTATCATAACATATCCCTGTCCCTTTCATAAACACTATTTTAACTCATTATGATAAACTACAAGTATATTCATCATTGTATTACTTATTACATAGATGGATCTCTTATGATCCCCATATTTCCTTTATCTCTTTTAATTTGAGGCTCACATTAGTCAGTTTTGAGATTGCACACTTACTTATGGGAAAGTCTAGGAGTATTTAGATACCTTGGTCTTTAGGTCCTTTTCTATAGTGATCAAGTTTAATATCTCTTATGTTTGTCACCTACTTCACTCATGTTTGGTTATTTTAATTTGTTTGGAGGAGGAGGAATAGAAAAATTTTAAATAAGTTAAAAGCCAAATCATAAAATATAAACAAAAGGCACTGATTAAAAGGCAAAAATAATATTAAAATTTAGATCAAACCAAAAGATATGATCTATATTTGGAACATCTCCTATCTTAGTCAAATCTCAAACTCCATATTTGACCTCATGATAGAGCCAAGGTCCATTGGGGTGTGGTAGGCTAGTAGACTGGGGTAAGAGGTCTCATTATATCATATACTATCTAGTGCCACCTACTTTCTTATATAATTACCTAATCTTTGTAGTAGACTGGTGGTTATATAAGGGGTCCTAAGGAACAAGGAATTGTTGTGGGAAGGTAGGTCCATTTTAATTTTCATGCATATAGCCTTCATGGGTTGATCTATGTACTTCACTTGTTAGCCCAAGCTTTGTGTCCATTAGTCAAATTATCCTAAGTCTAGTTGGTGTTGATAGTTCTTAGCCTT
>JARHVA010005842.1:555000-687500 GCA_037957365.1 Torreya grandis
ATTGTCCTTGTCCCCATATTAACTATAGTTTGAAAGAACTGATATGCTTTTTCCTTTATATTTTTCTTTAAATTTATTCCCTTAATCCTGACTATACCCAATTAAGGTTTTCAAAATAATAAACTAAATTAAAAACCTAGTTTATATTTAACACACTTGAGCTGTATGGCTTTCATAAAATAACCATCAACTTAACAAAAATAAATTTGAGCTATAAAACAAACCAACAGTCACCATAAACTCGTATGTATTTTATATTACACAATAACTCAAACAAATAATAAAAACATGATTGTATCAATATAGAATAACACAGTCTCTATATAGAAGGTCATAATGACTTCTAAACAACCTAGTCAAATCTTTGACTTCCTAATAATTCAAACACAAACACTAAATAAAAACCCAATTGTAATCATAAGACAAAAAAAATCATTACACACAGTCAAATTTAAAAACCTAGTTAGGGAGTTTTGAAAAATACAATTTCACCATTCAACAAACCTTTCTTCCTCATAAAAATATTTAGTGCCTTCATAATCCACTAATAAAAACAATGGTCATTTAAAACCATGACCTCACTATGGAGTAATCTCATTATCAATGTAATGATAATGCCCACCACAATCATTTCACATAAAATAAATGTTATCAACAAAAAAATAGAATATTAGAAGTGTTCAACTAAGCCTTGGTCAAACCATGAAAAATAAATGAAAACCAACCTGATGATCCTTGTTAGGGTTTTTTCCAAAAATCAAAATAATACAATTTTTTTGACTAAAGCCCTAACACTTTTCCATTCGACTACATTTCCATAAAATAAACTTAGAACCATGGTGAATATGGTTCATGCTATGTTGTACTACAAAGGGGTAAATCTGCACTTATGCACTAAAGTAGCTAAAATAACAGTATACCTCCGCAACATATCACCATCAATAGATCTTTAATCCAAGAATCCATATTATATATGGTGTGGTAATCTTCCTTTAGTATGACATCTTTAGATTTTTAGATCCACTTTTTACATATTGATTTCAAAGGAGAAAATAAATAATTGGACCATATGAGTCGAAAATGCATCCACTTGGGATATTCTGAATCCTCCAAAGCATATGGGCTATATGATGAGAAAGAGAATAAGTTTATTATCATAAGAGAAGTTTTATTCTATGAAACTATAAAGGACAAAAAACACATTAATCGAAAGTCAAGTTGAATTGAAAAATATGCAAATTTTGACAAGCTGGGAAACTATTGATTTTATATTATCTCCTATACATAATATTGAAAATTTTCCTGAAGGAGAGAGTGAAACTTCATTAGACAATGAATAGGGGGCACCATAATAAAGGGAAAAAAATGATAGAACTTCAGAGGATGAATTTAAAACACCTAAAACATAGAAATAGATGGCTAAATGGGCCACCCAAACATTGAAAGATGTGAAACTTGATGAAGTTGGGAAAATAGAAATATAAGTGCACATGCAACTACATAATAATAAAAAAAATCCATTGATGAAATTAAATATAGAATTGAAAATCTCACCTTGAATGATTATCCAGAATAATAACTCAATGTTGCATTTAATTCAAAACTAACATCTTTCAAATAGGTTGAGAAGCTTGAATCTTGGAGAAAAGCAATGAAAGATGAGTATAGTGCATTGATAAAATATGGAACATAGAAATTGGTTGATCTTCCATATGGATGTAAGCGTACCGCAATAAATACAAGGTTGAAGGCAAACTTGACAAGCAAAAATAAAATATTGTCATAAAGGGATATGTTAAAAAAAAGGAATGTACTATAATGAAACCTTTATAGGTATAGTAAAATAGACTATCATTCAAGCCATGTTGGATTTGGTACCTCACAAAGAATGAAAAGTTCACCAAATGTCAAAAATGTATTTTTAAATGGCGACCTCAAGAAAATTGTGTATATGACACAACCCAAATGTTTTTTAGTAAACTAACAAGAACACAAGGTGTGAAAATTGGAAAAATCATTATATGATTTGAAATAATCCCCTTGAGCATGGTACGGAAAACTAGCTAAGCACCTCATGAACATGAACTTCAAACATTTTGTGTTTGAAGATACAACTTTTTTCATCAAAATAGTTGACAAAATAATTATGTTTATGGTGGTGTATGTTGATGATCTTCTCATCACAATAAACAATGAATGATACACTATAAATTTTAAATCAGAGTTGATGTATTTTTTTGAAATGATTGATTCAGGTTACCTTCATTACTACTTGGGTATTGAAGTAATTCAAAAACCAAAGTATTTCTTTATTAATAGGCAAAAGCATGTTGGTGACATTATGAGAAAGTTTAAAATGAAAGGTTTTAAGCCTCTCAACATGCCCACGAAATAGAATCTCAAATCGACATCTGAATATTCAACATATTTGATTAATGCCACTAAATTTAGACAAATCATTGGAAGTCTGATTTATGTGACCGCAACTCAACCATATATATCATTTATAGTTAGTTTCCTCTCAAGATTCATGGAGCAACCCAAGGATAATCATTGGGTAGCAACAAAAAGAATTCTTAGATATCTCAAAAGAACACAAAATTTTTAAGCTTAAATACTCCAGGGCAAGAGACTTCAAACTAATTGGGTATTCAAATTCTAACTATGCTGGCGATCATGAAGATAAGAAGTCCACCTTAAGTTTTCTAATGAATTTAGGAACAACAATTGTCAGTTTGAAATCCAAGAAGCAATAAGTACCGATAGTTTCTTTATTAGAATTAGAATATATGGTCATTTCAGAGGTAATTAAAGAGATTATGGCTTAAAAAGATTCTTTTAAATTTATAGTAGAAACAATTTTTGTCAACACCTCTCATGGTTGACAACACTTCTGTAATTTAGATGGCAAAAAATCTAGTCTTTCACAATTGAACTAAGCGTATCAATACTAAATTTCATCTGATTTGACACTATGTGAAAGTCTACAGTGTCAAGTTGCAACATTGCCCTACAACATAGCCACCAATAGACATCCTATAAAAAACACTTGGATAATAAAAAATTGAAAAGTTTAGAGGAGTGCTTGGTCTAACAAAGACCTCTGCAAATTAAGGAGCAATGTTATAATATTATAATTGTTATTTATTCGTAGGTGTCTCTTGTCTCTTTAGATAGTTTTTGTCTCATTCAATAAGTTATTTGTCCATTCTCATAGGAATATGAAAGGTCTTCTTTAGAATGTGAAGTGAACAACCATTTTGGTTTTATAATGTAATGTTTGCTCCTCTTTTGATTTGAATAATAAAATATAATCTCATTGCCATTCTTTCAATATTATTTCTAGTCTGTCAGGGCCCATGTTGTTTAATCACTTGATTGTGTTGCATTTTGCATAAAACCCATAAAATCATTAGTTGTTGAACGTCTAACTTAAGGAAGAATTAAATGAGATATCTGGAGGGCTCAATCATGACCATCATCTTACGTAAGTCTAATAGAAACCTACAACTATATCATTAATGTATTACAAATATTTAATTATGACTTTTTACTAAGAGAAATATAAATAAAGAATACAAGCACAAAAAGATGACATTAAGAACACTTTATCTAAACACTGTCTATTTTGATGTGAAACCATGGTAGCATTTACCATTTTTAAAACTATTTACATACTCATGATCTAAATAAAATTAATTGTAAATTTACATACAAACTCAAATACAAACAATTGTCAATTTGAACGTGGGGACTAGCCATGATATGACATGACCCTTGTTTAATGTAAGTGGTGAATAAACTCTTTTCAATATGACATAAAAAAATAAAGTAATTATCATTTAAATATAAATATGATGTTACAACTTATAATAAAAATCCTTTAAATTTCAGATAATTAATTTAACTTCTACTTTTTTTTTTTTAACCAATCAAATAAAAGTTGAAGGGTTTTTATTCATACACCCACTTTTATTAATTAGTTATTACTCCTTATTAAAAAACTTACTATGAAAATTATTTCGAACAAATATTTTTTTCTACTCTAGCCAATAAAAACCTTTGACAAAAAATATTATTTTAGCAATTCTAAATTTTAGTACCCAAATATTATAGATTATATTTTTACATGTCATTATGGAATATTCTATTTATATTATAGACTATATCTTTACATATTATTGTGAAATATTCTATTATATCAATATAATAATTAAAAACTCATTATAAAAGTGACAAATATGATAATATTTATTTACTTATTAAAATAACAATTAATAATCTTAAAGACAAAAGTCAATGTGTGTCAATAATCATATCACAACTCATTTATATGCAATGATAATTAAACTTTATGTTGAACTTGGTGCTTGATGCATCGTCTTAGATCAAATATGATTAATTAATAAAAGAATATTTGAATAGAATAGTTCAATGGTTTTAACTTCTATGTCAGAATAAATAGAAAATATAAATATCTAGTCAATGTCAAGTGATTACAATTTTTAATGGGCATCTTGATTTATGTCATATTTACTATTTGATAGTGCTCATGTAGTTGAGTGGAGTAAATTTTTATTATTATGTGATCTTTAACTTATCAAAATTTGTGAACATTATAAAATGTACCTATAATTAATATGAAACTCTTCTATAATACTCATATGTGAAGGTTTACATATCCATCACCCAATGATTGTCTAATAACTTTGAATGTAGCTTCTCTATATTCCAATAATTATCACAATCACTTTCAAATATAATTATTATTATTACTGTTATTCCAACACATATATAACATGTTATTATTTTGATTTTAAATTAAATGGAGTTGAAACCCTGAGTTTACACCAATGTGGCTTATCTTGTTATCACTGTTATTTCATGTACCAAAGATTGAGGGGTATCCATTCCTTTAAATTCACCCAAGACACAATCCCGATCTCATCCTTTTTTATATCCCCTGAGATTTATACTTTGATGAATGACTAGATATCTTTTATACCATCATCTTCATCGTTAGACTACAACTTACTTGATTCATAAACAATTTTCAATACTAAAACAAAGAATAATTGCTAATGATTAGTGCCTACTTAGTGACACTTGAAGAGGAATATTATCTGCCCCGCCAGCTGTAATGTTAGATGAAGCACATTCCGTGCCGCATGATAGCGTTCTCGGTAGAGTGCTGTCTCTGCTAAGCCTTCCCTTAATTCCAATTTCTTTCCCACGAAGAAAACCACATGAATTCAGGTTAACAATCTTAAGCCTGCAACTTCAACACCGCAAGTCCACCTCATCCTATTTATCAATAAAACTGCAATAATCCGTCTACAAATTGGGTTGGCATAAAAAGTATCCTTCACACTCTAAAGCAACAAATCTGTAGATTAATGCCTGCACAATCTCTTCTAAAAGTGCCTCCAAAGTATTTTTGTCTATGAAAAACCACTCAATTGCTCATGAACTTTGAGTTGACCAAAGGGGGAAGGCAATTCTTTCAGAAAAATCTAAATGCTTCCAGACATGATCAAAATTGAAAGGTAATTCTTTCAAACTACCCCAAAACTGAGCGTTAGAATGTTTTGAGTTGGCCAAAATTGAAAGGCAATCCTTTCATTAACCTGCACCAATACAAAGATAAATAGTTTAGAGCTCTAAGCTAGCCAAAACTGAAAGCCAAAGCTTCCAACCTGGGGTTAGAGTTCAAATCCAACTATTAAATGACAAGTTTTTCAAATGATTCCAGCACACTAAGCCAAATAATCTTGAATGAAATAAATTAACATGACATGGCCAATGCACATTTAAAAACACACACAAACCTAATTCTTCCCAACAAAAATTTGACTCCTGCGATACTTTGCATTTGTTCTAATCAAATTGTCGCTGAGCTTTCATCAATCTGAACTTGGCCAACTGCATGCGAATTCGGATTTCATTGTTACTGTTGGTCTTCACAAATTACTCTCGAAATCTCAATGCTATGAAATCTAAAAGTAGAGAGCTTGGCTAGTACAAAACATTAACAGATTCATGAAATGTAAAACAAGTTGTTGCAAACTTGTGAAGTGATTCCAGAAAGGGGTGATATTTGTAATCTTCTAAAGTTAGTTTTACCAAGAAGAGTGGTAGCCAATGTTGTTTTCCCGATGCCACCGAAACCCTAAAATGATGACTCATACTCTCTAGTGTTGTTTCCCTCACTTTCACTTTCAGCAACTTCATTATTCGTGTTCTCCGTCCTCAAAATGCCATTATAGATTTTTTCCCAATCGTCTAGAAATATAATTGACGCACAACCCTTCCATTACTTTGACAAGGAAACAATTCTGAAGCAAAAATTCAAATAAGATTATTTTAAAATTTAAATGAAAAAATAATGCTTTCTTTCAAATTAGCTGAATGGTCTTGGTAGCGGATGAACATCAGTCTGTTATTATAGTATTCAATAACAAATCAGGATAAACATGATTTTTTATTTTTGTGTAAACACTGCTAAGTTTCTGAGTTAACAAGCCTTAGAAAAATACAGCAAAAGTAAGGGTGAATGGCTGTGAAGATGAAATGCACCACCAGGAAATGGTCATATATGCTTTTTACTTTACTCTGTTTGTGTTGAGCTCCATTCAAAAAAATTATTCGAACCCGGCCAGGTATTGCAGAAGTGTCTCAGCTTTTTCAAAAGTTAGAATGTGTGATGGTCATAGGAATGTGGGAGGTGAAAATAATCATGTGGTCCATTGTTTTATTTTTATTTGATACATTAAATATTGGTGGTCCATACTTAATCTAGAATATAAGATGGATTTTAGGTTTAGTATTTTTATTATATCAATTAATTAATTATATATTTGTTGTTTTTGTATTTTTATTATATCAATTAATTAATTATTTTTTGTTGTGGATATAATGATAAGATTGAATTTGAATTGATAAAGTAGGGGAAGAATAATTGTTTCTTGTTGTGGGTATAATTGTTGATAAGATTGAACTTGAATCGATAGAGTAAGGGAGGAGAAAAACAAATGCAATGACAATAACTTTATGCTAACAATTATTTCTAAAGATTAAAATAAATCGAAATATATATACATAAAAATATGGATAGATATATTAATTCAACCTTAATAAGAATGTTTTCATTCCTAATATACAATAAGAATGTTGTCATCTTTGATAGATAGACTAAAATAAATGTATCATAATTAGTTAATTAAAGATAAATCATTTAATTATAATATATGAGGATACTTTTAACATTGTACATGCATTTACTGTCTATTACAATGGAAGTATTAAATAAATGGAGTGTAATATATAGTAATGATATAAGTTTTATTTTTTGGTGTCATAATTTTCTTAAATGTTTAAATTATGTATCATTTATCAATTTTTGTGTTGTAAGAAGTTGGTTATATTCAAAACATTTAACATTCATCCATCAATATATATATTTTGATAAAAGATTTTATTTTTAACAAAAAAGGTTTTGAAAGGGATATTTTCCTTATACAATTAAAAGTCAAAAGACAAGAATCATAAACTATACCCAAATAGACATGCTAACCACTAGTTTCAAAACAAAAAGTTTACAAAAAAACTGTTGATCAATAACAAATTAACAAAAAATAAAACATTTGTAGTAATATAAGAAGAGAAAATAATTTTTCAATAAATTTTTTTTCCACTTCCCACTCATTAGCCATATTGTTGATGAGTTTTTACATATTGTCAAAGTCAATCATCTCCATCCCATTCTTATTTTCTATATCTTGACTTGGTTGTATTTCACTTATTCTCAAACCTATATGTTCTTCTTTCTTAGTTTAAAAGGCTTCTTTAAACAAATTAATATTTTTAATATAATTATTGGTGATTGATTTACTGAATGGAATTTTAGAAATCTTATTTAATTTTTAGTTTTTATTTTTCTAATTAAATTACCCTTTCCCACATTACATATTGATGGCATATTAGAGATCCAAAATACATTTATATCTAAAATTAGATATAATTATCATCAATTATATTTTTAAACTTATTTTATTGAAGAAGAAATTTATATTTCTAACCTTGAACTAATGCTAAAACATTTGTAGCATCATTTGAATTCATTTTTAACATAATTTGAATTCTAAGAAGTCTTCTCTGTCCCAAAACAATAGGCACCTCTTCCATTTTGATATTTTGATTCTTTCTTTCTTTTTCCCTTTTTTTTCAAATTAAAATAAGGAGTCTGCTTTTATTATTGAAAATAGTTTCTTCATCATATCTCTACCATCAAATAGTCCCATAAATAATACATGTTTCTATGCATTAATGGCATAAATATTTGAGAGGAGTTAACATTAATAATTTTTTTTATTAATAGAAATTTTATATAGTTCAATTTATTTATGTATTTTATAATTTCTAATATTATTTATTTATTTTCATTAAATTTGTTTTGTTTCTAATGTTTTCATTCCAATAAATAAGGTAATATATTTTTTCCCTATATAAATTTTTTATAAACCATACTCCTATTTTTATAATATGATTTATATTCATTCCTCCTAATAAGAGAAAAATAATTCTAATAATAATAAGTTATTTATATAAAAGAGAGAATAGAAATTCATGCTCAACCTAACATTTGGCACACACTGCAAAGGATACAACTACTTAACATCACATAATAAATTTAATTAAATTAGGTATAATATGTATACTTAATTTATTGTTATCAATTAAATTATATAGATTTATATAAGTTCTCATTATAAAAGGTTAAATGAATACATGCCTTTCACATTAAAATTAGGACTAGCCCTTCAAATTTTATTTTTACATCCAAAATATATAACATTAAACTACATTGTGCTGATCATCAAATTATATATAATTTGTAATTAAATATAAATTTGTATATATATCTTAAAATTTTTTTTGCAAAAGATATTGAGAGATGTCATTTTTCAAGTGTTTATTATATTTATATCATAAACCTAATATAATATACCAAGTCAAACCCCTTTATTCACTTTGAAGGAGAAGAGCTCAAGGAAGTTATAAACCTAAAACATCATTTCACATTGAAAAGGATTTATATGCCATTTTTAGTGGATTATGGCCCAATCTACCAGAGCTCCACAAATGGATTGAGGACAATTGGAGACCTTAAATAAAGGTAATGCGTAATTTTTTTCATGTGATAAAAGGTTTTTTATTATAAGGAAGATAGGGATGTGATTTTAAAAAATGAGGTCTAAGGTTGAAATGAACACCTGCTACTTGTTAAGACATGGTTTCCATCATTTAATCTTATGATGGAAGTATTCAATATTCAACCTATTTTAGTTAGATTACCTCATTTATGATTTCATTTTTTGTTTGAATGCGTCTTCAAAGTTATAGGTAATTCCTTAGGTGAATATCTATTAACAAATTCCTCAATGAAGAATCTAGGTAATTCATTATTTGCAAGAATCTTGGTCAGTATGGATGTTTCAGAAGATCTTCCATCTCAAGTTGATTTGTAATTTAATGATCATCAATGAAAATAATCCCTTGACTATGAGGATCTTCCCTTCAAATGCCGTAGGTGTTTCTAAATTGGGCACATGGTCATGGATTACAAATTTTTAAATCAAAATTAAGGGAAGTTTTGGTGAAAAGATGCTCTTGAGGAACATTTAATTGTTAAATTCTTGAGTGATGACGTGAGGAATTAAACTAAGACTAATATGCCAAAACACCTATAGAGATTCAAATAGCTAGATTGTCAAATTAGAATTAGTTTACCCTGGTAAATGTCATTGAATAAAATAACCATGGGAATGAAAAATAAAAAATAGATAAAATTGATGCTCAAAAATTAGGTTCAATAACTCATGCTCTAATGGTGGGATATCAACCCATAAGTTCAATTTAAGTCTCCATTCCTATCCATCCAGATTCAACATAGGGAGGGGAATGGAATATTGTAAGTAAAAAGAATAAAGGTCTTGTTAAGAAGGACCAAGAACTGCTTAATATGACTCTCTACTCCCAGAGAGGAGATGAACTAGGAGTATCATAGCCTCTATCCTAGTTTACTATTTTTTCTGTTTGTCTGCTTGTCTACAACTTATCTGTGGTAGACTATATTTAATTCTAGAATAGGTTTATCTTTTGGGCTTATATTGATATAGTTTTATTTCCATTTTAAAAGGGTGGGGAACCATTCAAACCTTCCTTTTATCCATCTCTCTCTCTCTCTCTATATATATATAGATAGAGAGAGAAAGAGAGAAACTTTAAGAAGTGCATATTATATTTATATCATAAATCTAATATAATATAGATGCTTTAAGAAGGATATATGTATGCATATTATCTTACATGATTTATTATTAATTAACTTTATATAATATTTTAATAAAAAAACTTGAGGATATCTCCTCTTAACTTTCATATTTGCTCCTAATTTCTTTGATTTATTTTAATCAAAAATTTCTCTTTGGGTTCTAATTGAGGGCTATAAGGTGTTGAATGCCGATGTTCTGATTGGGGGCTAAATATTCAAAAAATTAGATTTGTTGTTGAATCTAAAGGTATTGTAGTTGATGATTCCTATGGATTTGAAAAATATTGGAAAGGGAAACTCTACTATCACCCTATGATGGAATGGAAAAAGCTAGCGAGTGTTATGAGGAGCAAAAGAATAATAATGTTTTCAAGCAGTTTTGCATTAACTTTTTTGTGTGTATAATATTCTTGGCCTTTAATAATTCCCCATTTAGTCTTATGGTAAAATTCATATAATGGTGGGATGAATCACCCTTTTGGTTATTTCATATGTTGGTTGTTTATGTGGCATGCTGGTCATAAAATTTTTCAAGGTTCTCTTTTGGGGTTTTTCAACCAGGAATGAGGTCATAAGATACCAAACTACATTAAAGATATTGTCCTCATTCAGTCCTTTGGAATATTCATAAGTAATGGTGGTTTGATCTTGTTTTTTGTTGTTTCATGTGTGGGTTCTTCATTTAGGCCTTATAAGCTCTAAAAATTCTCTCTTTGTGTATTCTCAGACCAAGAATGGAGTCACGAGATATTGATCCCCTTACGTCTTAAGGCTAAAATTAGGAGTAACAAAAGATTGATCCTTTATAGATTTTTTCATATGTGGGTTCTTCTTGTAGGCCTAGTGAGGACAAGTTTCTTAAAGTTTTATTTTGGGTAGTCTCAGTCTAGAATTTAGGTTATAAGGTACCAGACTACATATGTGGTATTCACTCTCTTAAATATTATCAAAAAAATTCTCAATAAGGGGATCCTCTTTTTGCTTGTTTCATATTTAAGTTCATCATGTAGGTCTAATATGGGGAGTCGAGGTATATGAGGTATTGATCCCATTAGGTCTTATGGCAAAAATTACATGTAATGATGGGTAGATCTAATTTTTGATTATTTCATATAGTGTTCTTCATTTTGGCCTAACAAGTGCAAGGTTGTTCAGTATTCAGCCTATTTTGGTATTATCAGGCTAGAAATTAGGTTTTAAGGTGCCAACTATATATCATTTAATGTTGAATTATTGAGGCATCAACCTTCTTACCATTATTCCTTCAGGGCTCGATCCTCTTGATATCCCAAAAACCTAAAATTTAGCTATTCCTAGTTTATTAGCATCTATTAATTTTGCATATAGGAAACACGCACTAGATTTAGATGTTTTTTGCATCGTTATATCCATTTGGTAAAGCTATGATCTGACATGCCAAATTTTCTATAAGTTGCACATCAAATGTTGGCCTTGTCAGACATCATATGACTGAGTTATAGCCAAAAGCTAGAGTTTGTCCTATTTCCCATTACCTTATTTTGACAATATTGATATAGAGTCGATTGGGTTGACCCTATCAACATAACGTTTAGAAATGATGGGTTAGATTTAATTATATATACACACTCATTTCATCATTTATTTAGGAAGATAAGACGAGAAGAATATATTGTGCATCTGCTTTATATATATATATATATATATATATATATATATATATATATATATATATATATATATATATATATATATTGTGCATCTACTTATCCACCATTCTACTTGAGTAACATATCTTATGTTTTCATACTTTCTTTGGAGATATAGATCTTATCTTGTGGATAAATCTTTTGGATGAATTGATAGGTTGTGTAGCATAGACCTGATTTATCCTTCTCATCCTTACATAACACAACAACCTCTTACGAATAACCTTGGCCAAGGGAGATATTGGGGCTCAGTGGGTTCATATTCAAAAGTAAGTATTCCTAATTTTGTTCCTCCTTTATAAGAGTAGATAAATATGAATTTATACTTCCCTTCCATGCATTAGGATTCGTATACATTGATGTGAGTATATATCTTCTATACATCTTTAATTTTAATGTTTATTACCCCCACTTTAAGCCACAAGCTTTTGTGAAAAATAGATTAGACTAGAGTTTACTTATTATTAGTTTAGTGAATATGAAAACATAGGTCCTAGTTAGGGTTATTTTATAGTTTTACTTGACTGGAGGATTTGGAACCCTCCTTAGTGATATTATTGTGATAAGAGATTTCTTGGATAGGTCTAATAGATCCATATTGGTCATGACCCTAAATATCTAATGTATTAATAATTAGAAGTATAAGTAGGATTTATCTTCTCTGAGCTAGGATTGATTTATAGATCAGTTGCATTTCCCTTTGCATATATTCTAGTGAACTTGATGTGAATATAACCCTTATAGGTTTTATTTCATGCCATCATCATTTTATTATTTTTTACATATTTAAAGTAATATATTGAGACAATTGGCATAGTTATAACTTTTTATACATAGGTTTAAGACATAGTTGCTTTAAAATTAATTTGTTTTATCTATGAAGGTCTTCATCAACTATAGGTTACTAGATCGATCAATTCAACATAGTATTATTATTTAGCTATAGATTACAATACAATATAAAATAGCTTGAGTATATCTGATAATTTCTTCTGAAAACTTACAAATCAACAAACCCTATAAAATAGTTTGACTCTATTCATTATTTCTTCTTCATCATAAAAGTTTTTACAAAACTTGGTCAAACCAGTCGACCCAATTTGCATAATTTGAAATTAATAAATAAGTACTATAGTATAAAAAATTGAAATATAAATCATCTCCAAGCCCATTGAGGTTCCTTTCTCATCTCTCTATCATTTCATTTCTTCCTTCAGTTCTATTTTTCACAAGTTGGCAACCTTCAAACCTACGAACCTACAGCTAACTAGGTTAACCTGGTCAACTTAGTTTTGTAGTCTATCTTTTGTTTGAGAGACATAGTCAACATGTTAGATTATGTTCTTAAAGATGTTGCTTTTACAAAACAAAAATGACCAAACTAAATCTATTTTTTACTATTTGTATACAATGTTTCCTGAACCAACTCTGTACTATTTTTAATCAAGTAATTAACATTTATTTTTGATTAATTAATTCACATTTCCTTTTAAGCTTTTTGCATGCTTAGAGTAACTCACATAGTCTAAATATGTGGTTTTTTTAATTACTATTTTAGTTAAACTATTACTCTTTTTCACACACTACCAAATCACTTAACATTCAAAAAACATTTAAACATTTGTCTTCCTAAGGCCTACCTACTTGGATTTCATCACCAAGGGGCAAGCCAACTTAGTTTTCTGGCCAAGTATAAATACATGGTTAATGGTATATATTAGCAAATCACCTAACACCATTATTGTTTTGGGATTATGAAGTGAGGGGGTAGGACCCAACACCAAGATAGTACCATTACCAATATAGATCCATTTCATCCCAAACATCCTGAAACCAACTTTATAATACTTTTTAGTTCCTTATTTGAGCTAGCTTTTATATAAAATTAAAATAAAAAATTTGTAATAATATAATAGCACTTAGAGTGAAAAATTAGTTAGCATTTACTTTTTAGTTGATTACTTACTCTTTGATAATTATGTGTTGTATTGCAAAACTTGCATTGGCCAGTATTGGTGTAAGGTTTATGTTGTGTGCCCTAATTGGATCAATCATATTGATCCATTATTTGTGTTTTTATTTTCATTATTGTTTCAAAGTAACTTGAAAAAATTTCTCCTTATTTTATAAAATTGTCATCTTGGCCGATACAGTCTCTTATAGATTGTGTTTTAACTTCCTACTAGCAGTACATAGTCGATCTGCATGATTGTGTATTCTTACCTTCCTATTTATTTCTTTGTCTATTAATACGTATTCAATAAAAATAATTGTGTATCCTTGTCAGCTTTCTTAGATTTATTATCTGCAATACATAGTTGACATGAACAACTGTTTATTCTTTTTTATTTGTTAGGTTATAGAACACGGTCGATTGATTCAACTTTGTATACTATTTATTGACTTTGTCTTTGCATCATCATCAAACTTCTTAGAATTTATATCTCATCATGAAATTATTATTTGAGGACAACATAGAGTTGAACTCAAAAAATATGATGAACTTTACCAATCCCAATAAGTTTCCTTGTAAAAATCTTGTGGCTCCCACTTTATATGAAAGTAATGTGCATATAGCCACTTGTACTACCAATTACGGGACTCCTCATGCATCCTAAGTTCATAACCCTTTATTCTCTTTAGAATATCAACTTGAATTAGAGTATACTCTAGAAATGCTTTTCTTCATTAATGAATTTCCTCAACATCAATGAAAATACCCTTCCACTATTTACAACCTTATAATAATTAGTCAAGAAGAAGAACCCCATTCACCTTCCCACACATTCTCACACGGATTTGGGGGAAATGGATTCTTTTATTCTCAACCTCTTCCTTCTCTTTTGACCCCTTATCATGCTATGACCTCTTTTTCCTTGATTTATTATACCTCCATGCAAAGTATCTCTACTAACATGGTAGTTTCAACATCTAGTGGGCCTTTTACAAGACCCACTCTTCTTAATCCCTCCACTAGTGCATCATTTAATACCAATGGTAATCATTCCACTAGTGCTTATTTTTATTCTAGCCCCTCTACTAGTGCATCTTTTAAAACACATGCTAATCATGCCACTAGTGTCTCCTTTTCGACCAATGCCTCTCAAGCCACTAGTGCTATGCATGCCACTACTCATAGTGGTACCCAAGCCAATAATACCAATGCTAATGCTTCACATGTTGCACATAATAATCAAAACACCACTCAAACCCATCAACTTTTATTATAAACTCTTAACCAAATGAACAATTTCCAATCTAATAATACCAACCAAATGATAAAAATGTAGAATCAACTTATTTATCTCCAAAATCACCCTCAATAGGTTCCATGGGGAGCGTACAATCAAAATTCCCCTCACCCCACTTAGGGATTCCCATGGAAACCTTATTCCCCAACCACCTCTTGTTAACAAAATGATTAAACATATTCAAAGCAAACCTATTTTGCCTCAAATTTACAACATAGATATAAGAGGTATCACCCTACCATTAGTTACAATAGGTTAACTAATCCTACCTTACACTTAAAAATATTTATAAATCTATACAAATATTGGGTCAAGTTAAACACTTTTACCGCTACCAAGCTCTTAGTGAAAACCCTCTCCAGAGATGCTTTAGATTGGTATAACCAACTCAACTCTAATTCCATCACTAGTTTAGAAGTCTAGTTCACACTCTAGTACAAGAGTTTTAAACTAGTGACTTCCATGAAAATACCTTGGCTCATTTTATTAATTGTAAAAAACTTTGAGATGGAAACCACACAAGCTTTCATCAAATAGTGGAAAACCTTTGAACTTTGGAAGAGGCCTTTGACCAAGCCAAACACCAAGATTTTCTCATGCATTAGTTTGAGCCATCCCAACCTCCTGTGGGAACTTGTATGCTCATCAAAAATAATAATCATCATGCTACTGATAATGGTGTCACTGATTCCTATGATACCATTCATAATATTTAAGATATTACTCTTGACCCTATTCCAAGATAAGATTCCCCTTTAAACCACACCTTTAATCGTAAATTTTATCACATAAATAACATCAATGTTCATAAACCATTATCCTTAGTGGAACTCCAAAAGCATCTACCAAGGCCTCTTCCATGAGAGCTTGATCCTACTCACCCTATGAAATCATGATATGATCTAAATAAATTTTGTTGGTTTCATGCTAGTTGGGGTCATTCTCATGAAACTTGTAGGAAATTGCATAACTTAGCTATGCATTTCCTCCTTGGTCCCAATTTTGATCATGATTCCCTCAATTGTAAATGTCAACAAGTCTATGATATCATATTCAAAGCTCACAAGACACAAAGTAAAAATAAAATTTTGAACAAGGCTAATGCTCATATAGTCATTTACAAAGACCCTCTTCCAAACCATCAAGACAATAATGAAAGCCTACTCCTTCCACTAATAACATAGATAGTCTTATAGACCAAATTCTTAAAGAGAATGTGGTCAACATGAATAATATGTGAAGGGTAATTTCTTTCATTGATTTTCATCCTACCCACATGCACCAATCATCTCACACTTTTCATTTTATCCAAGATTATTACCCAACTCACCTAATAGAGTTAGGGTAAGAGGATTTTATCTCTTTCAATGAATAAATTCTAACACCTCCATTAGATAACACCTCTCATACTATTTATACAATTTCTCTAACCTCTTTACCCATCACCAATAATATTCAACCTTCTAATACCACTTCATCAAATATATCACAAGATAAACCTAAATAAACCACCCCATCCTCTCATGATAATCAACTAATTTATCCCCCAATTAAACCTCCCACATCTATCAAAACAAATTTACATGCACTTATAATACTCCTTATGAGGAGCTCTTCCAACATCACGTGCCTCTATCTAGTAGTTCACTTATGGGTTATGATGAATATGACCCTATCACAAAGCTTACAAATATCTCATCTCAAATTCCCTTTCTTGAACTCATACACACTTATATGCATCATCGTAACTACCTTATGAAACTCCTATTCAAAATGAACATCCCCCATCCTCCCCTAGTAGAAAATGAATCTACCTTATCTAGGTCAGAACATAACATCTAACAATAATGTGAAGAGATGTCTATACACATTGTTAAAATAATGGACACTTCTCTCTCTCTCTTTCTCAAATTTCCTATTGCTTCAATGATTCTAGATGATATTCTGATTCATGTAGATGATCCTCCCTTCTTTATAAACATCTAAATTAGTGACATCTAAGTCAAGCGTGCCTTGATTGATCAGGGTTTAGGTAATTGTGTTGCCTCTCTTGAATTCAATAAAACCCTTGGATACTCTAAGTGTAATTTTAAGTTCACATACAACACATGTTAAGGTTATGATCGAAGGAAAATGCCTCCCTTAGGTTATGTGTGGTTCCTTATTACTATCCTACATGTCACTATTTGGGTGAAGGTTATGATCTTCAATTTTACCCTCTCATATAATATCTTGGTTGGAAGACCATAGACTCATTGTATGAGGGTTGTTGCTTATTTTACTTGCCAATGTGTTAAGTTTCCTCATAATGGTGAAATATATAGGTTTCAAGACAACACTAAACCTTGAGATTTTGAATAATTCTAAGACTATGGTGTATTCAAGATTCTAACCCTTAAACCCTTGCTGAGTGTTACATTCCATGAATATCAACATTTTAATTTCCATATCAAATCTATGCAAGGTTATCATGATCACCCCAAACTCATCAAGAATATACCACCTAAGATCTTAGATTCCAATGATGATGACCTCGATGAGATCAACATCAAGATAAATTTTTTTGATCTCTATCCTCATCTCATTTCCCAGCTTCCACCATATTTGAAGTTGCATTCCCATCAGCCACCTAGTGATAATATACCCGTAGTCTTAACTAAGACATGGCATTCTATTCATCATGACACCTTCTATGAGAAGGTTATACCTACTTGAAAAATTTATCTCAACACACCCAACTATGATGATGGTTATAATTTAGATGATCTATTTATAGGAGGTCTTGTTTAGGCTAGAGATTCTAAGATTCTAGGGAGCAGAATAAAGTTGCTGATACTTTAGCAAATTGGGCTTTGGATAACCATGATATTCTCTACTATGGTTTGCCTCGTTTATGGTGGCCTAATAATATTCAAAGGGATATTAGTTGTATTTTGAACCTCAAATCTTCATTATGATTATGATTCTTGTTGTTTTGTTTGATATGACCCAAGATTGTACTATTAGTTTCTAAACTTGCCATGGTAGACTATGTAATTTGATTCTTATCTAATATAATTAAAAAAAAAATTATTGTTGTGTACAATAAATTTTTAAGGTTATTTACTTTTAAAATTTTAGGTTTTTTCAAATTCTTTGATGATTTAAGTAACTTTCAATTTATTCAATACTTAATGCATATACTAAATTAATTAATTAATATTATTTTTATAGTCATTTGAGTTGTATTTTGAATTATTTGTTGTACAAAATATTTTTTTACACTAGTTTAGGATGTTAATTTTGTATTTTAAGTTTGTTGGCACTACTAATCTACTATGGCTATAGGGTGAGTATCTAATATTTATTAAAAAGTGGAGAAGTGGTTTGATTAGATTATTTGTTGTGTTAAACATTTATATGTAAAATATTTAATATTGGGAATTCAACTATTATGAAATTACTAGATGTTTAGGTGAAATGTATGAATTTATTTATATTATTTATGATATTTGAGTGAAATGGGTGATTTTTTAAAAATTATTTATAAATACTACTAAAACAAACATATGTTTGAGACTTGATATTTATGTAGAGGTGAACCTCAATGATTTGAAATATTTATATATATTATTTTGCTATGATAACCTATTATTATTATTATTTCAACAAACATAATAATATATGAAATAAGATTCTCAAAACTATACACAATAATGTTTTATAATAAACATATGATTTCTTTGGAAATATTATATATATATATATATATATATATATATATATATATATATATATATATATATATATATATATATATATATATATATATATATATATATTAGCATGTTTGGTTTTTAACACCTTATATTTTACATAAAATAAACTAGAATGTTATCTATGATACATGGAAATGAAATCCACTTTCAATTAGCGAGTATATTCATTCATTTAATTATATAAGTATTAGATATTTTAAAATAGATAAAAATAAATAGAAATAGAATATGCATACATACATACATACATACATACATACATAATATTGAAATTTTCTATTTTTGTTTGAAATTAAATCATACATTGTATTTATAAAGAGTAAATAATATATTACATGGTTGATAAAAAAAATGTGGGTGGTATGAGAATACATGATAAGAAAAAGATATAAAAAAGAGTTACATCAAGGTAAACTCCATAAATAGTTATTAGTTAATTCCCAGTTCAACAAATATCATAATTACAAAATTTCATGACAGATACTAGCAATACTAACCAACTTTTATAAATAAAAAGAAATGAATACAAATTATACCATCAATGTAACTAATCCCATAGAGGGAGGAGGAGGAGGTAGTGGACTATCTAGGCTCTCCCCATATACCACCATGTAAGTGTGTAATACTAAGTACAAGCTCCCAATCAACTTATTATGCATTTTATTCAATATTTACCTTTGTATACGGACAAGGGTGGGGAAATTGCTTGAGATAATCTTGAAATTTTTGTTTCCCTCTCAAGTAGAGCAAAAAAAACTAGAATGCCCATAATCAACTTGTGGAGAAGGCCACCATACACGGCCTCTTAATAGTTAAAACCTTCATCAAGGATGACAAAGATGAGTGAAGAATGTAGAGCTACTTCATCTTTGTTTATCCCCACCTCTCTCCTAGGATTATTTCTAGGAATGACTTGTTAAGATGAATGTAGAAGAACCCTACTAAGCATTCATATTTTATTATCTTAAATGTCAAATCATAATTACACATAATAAATTTAATTAAATTAGGTATAATATGTAAACTTAATTTATTGTTATCAATTAAATTATATAGATTTAAATAAGTTAATATTATAAAAGGTTATATGAATACATGCCTTTCACATTAAAATTAGGACTAGCCCTTCAAATTTTATTTTTACATCCAAAATATATAGCATTAAACAACATTGTGCTGATCATCAAACTATATATAATTTGTAATTAAATATAAATTTGTATATATATCTTAAAAAAATATTTGCAAAAGATATTGAGAGATGTCATTTTTCAAGTGTATATTATATTTATATCATAAACATAATATAATATACTAAGTCAAACCCATTTATTTACTTTGAAGGAGAAGAGCTCAAGGAAGTTATAAATCTAGAACATCATTTCACATTGAAAGGATTTATATGCCATTTTTAGTGGATTATGGCCCAATCTACCAAAGCTCCACAAATGGATTGAGGACCATTGGAGACCTCAAATAAAGGTAACGCATAATTTTTTTCTTGTGATAAAAGGTTCTTTATTTTGGTTTTTTATTATAAGGAAGATAGGGATGTGATTTTAAAAAATGAGGTCTAAGGTTGGAATGAACACCTGCTACTTGTTAAGACATGGTTTCCATCATTTAATCTTATTGTTGGGAGAGGGTGTACACCGGAAGCACACAGTTTGATTACTAATACCAAGCAACTTAATATGCGGAAATTAACCAGATCACCAAGTAACTAGAATTCAGAATAACACAGCATATGAGAGACAATACCAAATTGTATTAACACTTTATACAGAAAAGAATACAATAAAGAAGATGCCACTTCTTCTCCACCACCTTACAGAGGTTTCCCACGCCTCAAGTGAACAGTAATTCTTCTCCCCAAAGCTCTCCCTCTCACAGGTCCCAACACCCAACTCAAATACAGAGTTGGTGTTCACCTCCCCGTGCTCCACGCACAACACAAGTGCTCCACGCACTCCACAAGTACTCAAGGTACTTCAAGTAGATCTCCCATGAATCCGCAACAACCTGTAATTCAACAGACCATACTTATGGAAGGAACTCCCTTGCCTTCCTCTTGCTCTATCCGAGTACACACCTGTACTCCAAGTAGATCATGCCTGATACTGCTCCCTGTTGTGTTGCTGTCTGTATGACCTTGCACACCTGCAAATCAAGCAATGGTTCCAATCACCTGTGAACCTCGACCTTGCACACACATACACCTGCAGATCAACGATCTTACTTATTGAAGAACCCAGCTGGCTCTCCAATCCAGCACCAACACACCTGGTACTGTGGCACTAGGAGGAACGCACCATAGCTCTACCTCACACACAGAAGGAGCTTATAATTATGCTCTCTTACTCCCTAGCACACTTTTCCAATACAACCATGAGTCTATTATATAGATCTCATCCAAACAATGATTAGACATCTAATTACAATAATTAGATCCGCAGCTATGAGTCTAAAATTAGCACTCATCATGCAAACTCTTGGTTCATTAGCTAACTGCCCGTAAATAGCTCGCAGTCGAACCACACAGGCGACCGACGCCGGTCCCTGTCCGCCTGGAGGTGACCGACGTCGGCCGATATATGACCGACGTCGGTTGCTTCACTGTGCTATCCCGCCGACGTCGGCTGATCAGACCGACCCCAACTTCTTCTGCAACTCAGCAACCTTCAGCAACCTCCTCTCCTGTTTGCATCAGTGAAGCTTTTAGCTCCACAATCCTAACAATCTCCCACTTGGAGATAAACAGCTGCACTGTACCTATACCCGTACTCCGTCTAATCTGTTTCCTGGTTTGTATCCCTCTTCAAGCTCCCACCTGAAGACAACCCACCACACATCCCGTGGTGTACCACCTGTCATCCGAGTAACCTGCCACATCCGAACCTACAACACCTGTAGTGAAGTCCTGACCCTGCATAGCAACCCCTGCTGCCGGTCCCTCTCAAAAAACCTGAGAATCCACTTCCACGAATTGGCTCCTAACTCTCTGACAGCTCCCACTGCATGGGAATACTCAGGTCTATACCAGACCTCATGTGATTTCGGACACTGTACCTGTCCAGCCCTTAGTGTGCTCCGATTCTGTATCCCGAACCTCGCCAACACCTGATTCACATCAGCTCCCACTCGAGACAAAATCAACCTGTGATCTCCATGCCTCCCATGTCAAAGAATTCCGCTGCTCCAAACTCCTCATGACATGCCACTGAACTAATCTTACCCTTAGCTCAGCAAAACCTGTATGTACACCCCTGCTAGCTAGCATACTATCCACATACAGCTACAGAATGATGTCGCGACTCATCATCCCCCTGGTAAGTCAAATCACAGTAGTTACCCTGACATTGACTGAAGCCATGCTCCGTCCTCCACCTGTCAAAACCTGTAACACTGTCCTGCAGCTCCACAAGACCATATTCCTGATCTTCCGTCTCATGTATCCGTTCTCTCCATTCTTCTACTAAGGAATCCATTCGTCTCTGTGCTTTTATACCTGCTGGCATCTCTACCAAGACACACCTGTCTAGTTCTCCTCCAAGGAATCACATCCTCATCCATGCCAAGCTCACACCTGTATCCTGGATCCTTCCTGCTCTACAATCAGCAACAAGTATGAAGAAGAGGAACAACGAATTTGAGGGCCTACTTACGCCTTCAGTCCTCCGTATGGGTGTTTGAGACTCCTTGACAGCTTGCTGTCCACCCAAAATTCGTTACAGTGACCGACCTCGGTCACTCCACAGTCTGCATCCGACCGACGTCGGTTCCATGCGTCTGTACCTGACTACCAACCTGCCTGCGCTGGTGTCCCTGCTGCCGACGTCGGTCCTGATAACCGACATCGGTCTTAAATTCTGCCGACGTCGGTCCCATGACCGACATCGGTCTTACCCTGCCCGACATCGCCGGCTTCGGTCTGCACATGACCGACATCGGCACCTGTCTGTTCGACGCCGGTTCCTCCTGACCGACATCGGTATCTGTGTTTGCCTGTGAGTGATGACTTTGTACCCGCGAGCTTCTTTGAATCAAAACCCATGTCCAAATTGCCCTGCTCAGAAGTATCCAGCCACATCCACTGGGTTCTGTCCGCCATCTCCTCCATAAACACCAAGGCTTTCCAGTTCTTAAGCCTGTCAAATATATCTGTCTTCCGCTTAAGAACATGCATCTCCTTCCTGCTCATGTGACCAAGCCTACGAAGCCACGTCTTTGCAACAAAAGAAGAATCAGTAATATAAACAAGTAGATAAAGGATACCTGTTTTCTTACCACCAGCTAATTCAAGTGCATCCGCTGTGAGAGTTCTTGTGCATCTCTCATCACCCAATCTTTCTGAAGAAACTAGCCATATCTCCAAACCTGGGACCTGCATGACCTTCATCAACACCTGTGTGTTGGCCGCCTGCAATTTCAGCTTCACTTCCCCTTTGCCAATCCTTTGGCAAGGCTCACCAGCTCCTCTACCTGGAACTGCATGGAAAGAGGCAACCGAATCTTTTATCCAAGATTCAACTTTATCCAAGAAACCTGCAAACACATCCTGTGCAACAATACCTGCTACATCTGTATCTTTAGTTTCTTCATGCTGATCTGTTACCAACCAGCAATGATCTTTTACCTGCTCTTTCTTTCCATAGGACCGTGAGTGACCATCTGTGCTTTTCAACTCCTCCATTCTTAGCTTACTTTGATCTGCAGTTGCTCTACTCCCACTCGATCAGAAACCCCTGAGAGTGACCTGTAACCAAACACAAAACCTGCTTCCTCCAACCTCAGCTCAGATACCACCTGTTGGTATCAAGCTCAAGAACCTACAACCAAGGCTCTGATACCAATTGTTGGGAGAGGGTGTACACCGGAAGCACACAGTTTGATTACTAATACCAAGCAACTTAATATGCGGAAATTAACCAGATCACCAAGTAACTAGAATTCAGAATAACACAGCATATGAGAGACAATACCAAATTGTATTAACACTTTATACAGAAAAGAATACAATAAAGAAGATGCCACTTCTTCTCCACCACCTTACAGAGGTTTCCCATGCCTCAAGTGAACAGTAATTCTTCTCCCCAAAGCTCTCCCTCTCATAGGTCCCAACACCCAACTCAAATACAGAGTTGGTGTTCACCTCCCCGTGCTCCACGCACAACACAAGTGCTCCACGCACTCCACAAGTGCTCCACGCACTCCACAAGTACTCAAGGTACTTCAAGTAGATCTCCCATGAATCCGCAACAACCTGCAATTCAACAGACCATACTTATGGAAGGAACTCCCTTGCCTTCCTCTTGCTCTATCCGAGTACACACCTGTACTCCAAGTAGATCATGCCTGATACTGCTCCCTGTTGTGTTGCTGTCTGTATGACCTTGCACACCTGCAAATCAAGCAATGGTTCCAATCACCTGTGAACCTCGACCTTGCACACACATACACCTGCAGATCAACGATCTTACTTATTGAAGAACCCAGCTGGCTCTCCAATCCAGCACCAACACACCTGGTACTGTGGCACTAGGAGGAACGCACCATAGCTCTACCTCACACACAGAAGGAGCTTATAATTATGCTCTCTTACTCCCTAGCACACTTTTCCAATACAACCATGAGTCTATTATATAGATCTCATCCAAACAATGATTAGACATCTAATTACAATAATTAGATCCGCAGCTATGAGTCTAAAATTAGCACTCATCATGCAAACTCTTGGTTCGTTAGCTAACTGCCCGTAAATAGCTCGCAGTCGAACCACACAGGCGACCGACGCCGGTCCCTGTCCGCCTGGAGGTGACCGACGTCGGCCGATATATGACCGACGTCGGTTGCTTCACTGTGCTATCCCGCCGACGTCGGCTGATCAGACCGACCCCAACTTCTTCTGCAACTCAGCAACCTTCAGCAACCTCCTCTCCTGTTTGCATCAGTGAAGCTTTTAGCTCCACAATCCTAACACTTATGATGGAAGTATTTAATATTAAACCTATTTTAGTTAGATTACCTCATTTACGATTTCATTTTTTGTTTGAATGCATCTTCAAAGTTATATGTAATTCCTTAGGTGAATATCTATTAACAAATTCCTCAATGAAGAATCTAGGTAATTCAATATTTACAAGAATCTTGGTCAGTATGGATGTTTCAGAAGATCTTCCATCTCAAGTTGATTTGTAATTTAATGATCATCAATGAAAATAATCCCTTGACTATGAGGATCTTCCCTTCAAATGCCGTAGGTGTTTCTAAATTGGGCACATGGTCATGGATAACCATTTTTTTAAGCAAAATTAAGGGAAGTCTTGGTGAAAAGATGCTCTTGAGGAACATTTAATTGTTAAATTCTTGATTTTACCCTGGTAAATGTCATTGAATAAAATAACCATGGGAATGAAAAATAACAAATAGATAAAATTGATGCTCAAAAAGTAGGTTCAATAACTCATGCTCTAATGGTGGGATATCAACCCATAAGTTCAATTTAAGTCTCCATTCCTATCCATCCAGATTCAACATAGGGAGGGGAATGGAATATTGTAAGTAAAAAGAATAAAGGTCTTGTTAAGAAGGACCAAGAATTGCTTAATATGACTCTCTACTCCCAGAGAGCAGATGAACTGGGAGTGTCATAGCCTCTATTCTGGTTTACTATTTTTTTTGTTTGTCTGCTTGTCTACAACTTATCTGTGGTAGACTATATTTAATTCTAGAAGAGGTTTATCTTTTGGGCTTATATTGATATAGTTTTATTTCCATTTTAAAAGGGTGGGGAACCATTCAAACCTTCCTTTTAGCCATCTCTCTCTCTATATATATATAGATAGAGAGAGAAAGAGAGAAACTTTAAGAAGTGCATATTATATTTATATCATAAATATAATATAATATAGATGCTTTAAGAAGGATATATGTATGCATATTATCTTACGTGATTTATTATTAATTAATTTTATATAATATTTTAATAAAAAAACTTGAGGATATCTCCTCTTAACTTTCATCTTTGCTCCTAATTTCTTTGATTTATTTTAATCAAAAATTTCTCTTTGGGTTCTAAATGAGGGCTATAAGGTGTTGAATGCTGATGTTCTGATTGGGGGATAAATATTCATAAAATTAGCTCCGTTGTTGAATCTAAAGGTATTGTAGGTGATGATTCCTATGGATTTGAAAAATATTGGAAAGGGAATCTCTACTATTACCCTACGATGGAATGGAAAAACCTAGCGAGTGTTATGAGGAGCAGAAGAATAATAATGTTTTCAAGCATTTTTGCATTAACTTTTGTGTGTGTATAATATTCTTGGCCTTTAATAAACCCCCATTTAGTATTATGGTAAAATTAATATAATGGTGGGATGAATCACCCTTTTGGTTTTTTCATATGTTGGTTGTTTATGTGGCATGCTAGTCATAAATATTTTTAAGGTTCTCTTTTGGGGTTTTTCAACCAGGAATGAGGTCATAAGATACCAAACTACATTAAAGATATTGTCCTCATTCAGTCCTTTGGAATATTCATAAGTAATGGTGGTTTGATTTTATTTTTTGTTGTTTCATGTGTGGGTTCTTCATTTAGGCATTATAAGCTCTAAAAATTCTCTCTTTGGGTATTCTCAAACAAGGAATGGAGTCATGAGATATTGATCCCCTTACGTCTTAAGGCTAAAATCAGGAGTAACAAAAGATTGATCCTTTATAGATTTTTTCATATGTGGGTTCTTCTTGTAGGCCTAGTGAGGACAAGTTTCTTAAAGTTTTATTTTGGGTAGTCTCAAGCTAGAATTTAGGCTATAAGGTACCAGACTACATATGTGGTATTCATTCTCTTAAATATTATCAAATGAATTATCAATAAGGGGATCCTCTTTTTGCTTGTTTCATATTTAAGTTCATCATGTAGGTCTAATTTGAGGAGTCAAGGTATATGAGGTACTGATCCCATTAGGTCTTATGGGAAAAATTACATGTAATGATGGGTAGATCCACTTTTTGATTATTTCATATAGGGTTCTTCATTTTGGCCTAACAAGCACAAGGTTGTTTAGTATTCTTCCTGTTTTGGTATTATCAGGCTAGGAATTAGGTTTTAAGGTGCCAACTACATATCATTTAATGTTTCATTATTGAGGCATTGACCTTCTTACCATTATTCCTTCAGGGCTCGATCCCCTTGATCTCCCAACAACCTAAAATTTAGCTATTCCAAGTTTATTAGCGTTTATTAATTTAGCATATAGGAAACACAAAATAGATTTAGATGTTTCTTACATCATTATATCCATTTGGTAAAGCTATGATCTGGCGTGCTAGGTTTTCTATAAGTTGCACATCAAATGTTGGCCTTGTTAGACATTATATGACTGAGTTATAGCCAAAAGCTAGAGTTTGTCCTATTTCCCATTACCTTATTTTGACAATATTGATTGGGGACATTCCATATTTGATTTAAACTAAAGGGGATGGTTTCTAGACATGTATTATATCTATCCCTCAAATTTCATGGCCCCATAATATCATATGGCAAAAAGCTGGTTCTAGTCACTAGTTGGCAACTACCTATTCCCCTAGTTTAATATCTATCTTAGGTGAAATGATATCATAACCTTAAGTTCACCTATGATGGTCCATTTCAGATCAAGGTTCCATCCCAAAAATGACAACTGATTTTTTGGGTATGCTTCTGTTCTTATATGGTATAAGCTGTCTAAGCTTCCCATAAATTGCTAAGGTGCTTTGAGTTCGTTTGTGTTCATTTTTAGAAATTTTAACTATGATCAGAATTTGATCTCCTTGATATCACAAAATCTCCAAAATAAGCTATATATGTTCTGTGTTTACTGGGATATATTTATTTAGTTTATATCTAGTTCAACAATATATTCATTTTATATATGTGCAAGCCTAAAATTGGGTACATATGTTTTAGCCTTTAGGTATGCCATTGGCTCATACTTTAAGTTACATTTAAACTTCACAAAATATTTCTATAGATACTTTGAGTCTATTGGCAAAATTTTAATGCGTTTTAAGATCAGATGTTGGGCCCCTTGATATCACAAACACTCTAAAAAAATTATAAATGTTCTGTGTTCAGTACAAGATATTTATTAAATATATATCAGGTTCATAAATATATACATTTGTATATGTGATAACCCAATTAATTTTATAGATGTTTTGTATATGCTACTGCACTCATATTTTATAAGCTATACTTAGTCTTCCAAAGAATTATTGTAGATGCTTGGGGCTCATCAGTATACTTTAGAACTATACTTATGGCAATTACAAGAATCTGATTGATTAAGGCCAAGTTTTTAATATTCTAATGTACATAGTATATTTGGTATGTTATTCCTTAAATTTTTTTCTTATGCATGATGCTTTAGTTTTTCAACTTCAAAAAATATATTTTTGGGTTTAGATTTGATGAAAGTATAATAGATTTTCACTCAATGTTTTCTTGTTTGCTTAGATCTTAAGAGTTTGATATGATGTCCACATATAGATTTTGTTTTGGCCATGATCAATTTTTTTTATGCTATGAATGTCTACAAAGGTTATATTATCTACAATGTTCTTTGTCATGGCTTTCTAAAGGCTTATTTTTTGACCCAAGAAACATGAATTTCGCTGATCTAGTATATAGACAAGTTCTTTCAATTCCCCTTAAATAAATAACACTAATGGAATATTTATCTTTCTTCATGATAGATTTTATATTCTATTTAATTGTTCGTAGATATGGATAGAATTTTAATAGTAATAAAAATTTCCTTTTATATCATTTAAGGTGTATGGTTTTAGATTATGTATTCCATCTAATCCTTGATGATTACTACATAGCCTCTTTATAATATCCATTTTTTGAATAATTTTTTTTCTATCATCCATCTTGGATTTTCTCTCATTTGCTATAGATGAACACAAAATTTTAATCACCCATCTGTTTGATTTGGTTGCAACTAGCTATGAATAGTGTTTGGAAGTACATAGACATTATTAAAATTTTGGTCATTTGGTAAATTATTTGTAGAATTAAGAAGGTTTTGAAATCCTTGTCTATACCTTCTCATCTTAGTATTACTTAATGCAAAGAACAAAGCCTTTTTAACCATGTTTCCAGTTGTTCTTTACCCACATTGTTGTTACCTTCTCAATAGGCCATGCAGAAGGAATCAAATTTTTTGCCAATGATACTTAACCATGGAGTTTCATCTTGAACTAGCTTGTGCCAACCCTATTAAGCACCCATATTTTTTTCTTTTGGGTTAATAAATATGTTTTAGAAATATATGCAAAAAGAATAATTACCTTTTTGTGGGGGTTTTGAGCACTTGTTCTTACTTTAGATGTATAGTCAAAGCTTAAAACATTTTTATATTTATAATTTAGCTTTAAATTTTTTTGAAGAACAATATTTCACCTAGATATCATCTTTTGTATCTTTGTTTGGAGTCTGAACTGGTCTTTAGAATCTATCCTTATTTCTATCATTACTTGTGATGGTTAGAGTTTGGGCCTTTCCAAGGGTATTTCTTGTTTCACATTATGGGCACATGAGCAATTGTATGCATATCAAGAATTATTTGCATGTCTTTTAAAGAATTTGATTTGTTCAACAAATATGGTGCTCCAAGGATCTTATTATCACAAGTGTTTTAAATTATATTTCCTAAATATTATTTTATTCATTATAATCTATTCATTGGGGATCAATACAAATAATGATGTCTCTAGAGTATTATTATTTATAACAACCAAGGAACTAGAGGATTTTTAAGGAGGAAAAAATGGTGACTCAGCAGGTTTGGAGCAAAATTAAGGGAATGATCCAGGAATCTATTAAAGTGAAGAGCGAGGTTATGCTGCCATTGAAGAAAGGGGACGCTGAGGTACTGGAATGATTTGGCATAAGAGAGTTATCTCTGATCTCAGCTTGTGTCAGGCGTGGTACACAGGGGTAGTGAAAAGTTCAATGGTTGGGGAAGTGGACACCTCCACCTGATGGGCTTTTGAAAATTAATATGGATGAGTCGTCCAGGGGCAACCCAAGGGTGGTTGGGATTGGTGGGATTGCTAGCGATTTTTTGGGATCTGTGGTTTTTTATTTTCTCGGCATATCAAAGAGTGTAGACAGCTAATAAGATGGAAGGTTTGGCTATCCTATATGCTTTGAGGAGAGCTTATGCTTTGGGTTGGAGGAGGGTGATCTGTGAAGCTGATTCTCAGGTCTTAATTAACTTGATCCTGGAAAGGAAATTTTTTGATGTGAGCTGGCAATTGGCCACAATAGTGCAACAAATTTTACAGGTGAGTTCTTACATGGAGTTGGTTTCCTATGCCCACATTCCATGGGAGTAGAATAGGGTGGCTGATTGTTTGGCAAAATGGGCATCGAAAGAGGGAGAGGGCCGCAAGGTGGATGAATGGGAACAGTTGCTTGGTGATTTACATAACGAACTGGAACCCATTCTTACTGGAGATATTGGTGGAGTTGAGGTTTGAGGTGGTTGTTTTTGGTTTGCTTGTCTTTTGGGCTGTTTTGATGCTTTTGTAATCTGATGTTTTATGTTTAATAAAGTTTTTACCCTTTTTATTAAAAAAAAAAATTGTAACAACCTATAGGAACTAGCATTTATATTTAGAGGTTTTCCATAATTTCTAATTGTAATGTGGTAATTAAATTTTTGGGTCTCATCCATTTTTTATGATTTTGAAGTATTGTTTGCAGTTATGCAATCACTAGAAATGAAGAAGACCCAAGTTATGAGATATTGGGCATATTTTTTAGCAAGGTATACTTCTTTTTACTCTGCTATTGGGATAACTATCTCTATTTTTTGCATGTTAAGGCTTCCAATTATGTGATATTCAGAAAACAATGAAAAGTGTTCAAAGAATGATATTACATCACTGAGACAATTATTTTATGATGATTTTTTGTATTATTGATCCGGATTCCCAGATTTGGGTTGATGCAAGTTGTCTTGAATATCAATTTACCTTATCAATATCTCCTATTTTGTACAGATTACAACTAAGAAACCACACAAATAGAGAACATAGTGAGGAAAAAACATAACCTTAGTTTGTGTGTTTCTCTTATTGTCTAAAGATTTTGAGTCTTTTTATGATTTATGGTTTACTGCTAGGGAGGGAAGTTGTGTTACTACCACTTGGGTATTTATTTATGTTATTTTTAATTTTTTTTGTAGTCCTTTTAATTTATTGGGGTTTTCTAAATGAAAACATAGTTTCAATATTTGTTTTAGGTTTGGGTGTGTGTTTCATGGTCATTTTTTTTTGTGATTTTAGCTGTGTTCAGGTGTTTTGCTCTACATCTGTTGAATCTAGGCTTCTATGAAATAGCCAAGATGCAAAAATTTTATGATCTCTACATTGAATGAATACTAAAGTCTCCATTGGACTTAAGGAAGACAAAACTAAATATTCATTCTCTGGTCATCTTATATGATTTTGTTTGGTTTAGCAATTTTATGTATATAGCTAATATTATTCTTTTTCCTTGCTATGATGCAGAGTTAGCATGGAGATCAAATAACTGTAAATAATTCTCTTCCATACTTTTATGGGTCACCTCCCATGCGATCATATAACCCTCTTATTCATGATGTTGAGTTCATAATAAAAGGAGTGCCTTCATCATCAATTAATATGTCACATAAGACATCTTGTGAAGCCTCTTATGTGACAAAGCCTTCAATTCATGTCGAAGGGTTTTATTTAAAACACCAAAAGTCACATAATAATTTATTATCCCTTGCTTAAATCCCCCTTAATTTCTCCAAGGATGAGCACATGATCTTTAGTTTTGTATAATTTTATGACTCTAAGCTCACAAAAATTTGGTTCCTACAAGAAATTGCACAGAGTGCTATTTTCTTAAAGTCTAGCAAAGGATATCTTGACCAAGTAAGTCTTAGTTGTCTTACTGGATTAGTGTATAGATGTATGAAAGCACACAAGGCTGTAATTTTCCATAACTTTTATCAAAGGCGTGTGTTCAGAGAAGCTTTTAGCAATCCCCTATAAAATGTTATTTTACCACTTATTAGTATAGTTTAGTAGAGGAGATTATTCATGCCCTTAATTTTTTGAAACAAATGAGAACCATTCTTCATGGGTAACCATGTATATTTTTAAAATTTGTAATATAATGTATTAATATCATTTTTAATTTTCTGAAACATGTTCTCCCATGCTCTATCTCTAGACTTGGCAAACATCTGAATGATATTGAATATGCCATTGGGGTTATTGAATTAACAATATTCATTTGCAACATTGCTCTCATCATGGATAAAGCTGAAAATCCCAACCTGACTCCATATTTATTATGCAGTTGTTAAAAATAATGACATTAATGTGGCTACACATTTATCTTTGACTATCAGGGAAAAACATGAACCTCATGGTGGATCTAGTCATTATTTTATTAAATTCCACTTTAAAGCTAAATAAAACAAATCATGGGTGGTGGTGTTGATTGGAATTTGGTGCCTTCTATGATATTTTTTTTACTAAATTCCACCTTAAAGTTAAATAAAAAAAATTATGGGTGGTGGTGTTGATTGAAATTAGGTGCTTTCTATGATATTTTTTTACCAAATTCCACCTTAAAGTTAGATAAAACAAATCATGGGTGGTGTTGTTGATTAAAATTAGGTGCTTTATATTCTTGACCTTTTTTTTTGGAATATGATCAGTTATTTTTATCATTCTTTAATAATAATCTACATATCCATTATGAATCTTCTAACTCATGGGTTAGTTTGTTCGGCCTTGGTGTAGTTGGTTCAACTTTTGGTTCTAGCCTTTGTCATTATAATTAAACAAAAATAAAATATAAAAAATATCAATTATAATATATATACAAGATAAAGTGAAAAGTCTCATTCACACAATGTTGGGGTCTCATATGCCTTAAGGTCAGTTAGGATGATGACTCAATGAGTTATATTCACACTCAAATTGGTAGTATTTTAAGTAGGGGTCTCATATGCCCTAAGGATGGATAGGATAACGGCTCAATGTATTCACACTCAAATTGGTTGGGTTTTTAGTAGGTTGGTTGTGTGTCATTCAAAACTAATAATGATTGAAATGACCCATGTCATATTTTTTATTGTTGATTGGAATTAGGTGCCTTGTATGATATTTTTTTCTAAATTCCACCTTAAATAAAATAAATTATGGGTGGTATTGTTGATTGGAATTAGGTACCTTGTACTTTGACATTTATTTTTGGATCATATAATCAGTTATTTTTACCATTATTCAACAATGATCTACATATATGTTAGGAATCTACTAACTCATGGGGTAGTTGGTTAGGCCTTTGGTTTTGGGCTTTGTCATCAGAGTTAAACAAAAAGAAAATCTAGCAAATAGAAATTATAATAAATATACAAGATAAAGTGAAAAGTCTCCTTGTTCTCACAATGTTGGGGTCTCATATGCCCTCAAGGTTGGATAAGATAATGAGAGTAGGTTGGCCGTGTGTCATTCAAAATTGATAATGATTGAAATAACCCATGTCATATTTTTCTTTTTGAGCTTAAGTGATACATGGAGTCTAATTTGCCACCTTATTATGGAAATAGACTTGGCATACCTTGCTATTTTAGACTCTTTGGAGGCTCTACTAATTTGCCTCTTAAGAAAGCACTTGAAATCCAATTCCTTGTAAAATACCTAAAATCTGATATTGAACATTTAAGTCATTGGGTGAACCATTACTATTTTTTTCTTGCCTATGTGTGTTTGTACCTCACACTTACGGGAGAGATTGAAAGTATAATAATGGTCAATACCACTACAATAGGTTTGTATATATCAAATGTCACAAACCAACATAGAAAATAAGTAAATCTTATTTGGATCCCAGTATTCCTTACAAGATCTCACAAACTAGCTTGGTGAAGTCACAGTGTTTCAATAATGTGCAAGTAAATATTAATCAAAAAGGTCATGAATCTGCGGTGGACAACATGATGAGAGTGCCTGAGAATAGCTTGAAAAACAAGGACAACGACACAAATGGTACACCAAAAACACCATTCAATGGTTATGTGCCAACTAATTCTACAATACCTGAGGGTGGGTTGGAAAACAAGACCATTAACAGTTGCCTAATTCATTAATAACCAGGGATTTTCTGTATGCTTTTCATATATCATAAAATGGATACATGCACATAGGATATCAAGATTGGAGAGTATATTAGGGCATCCCATGGCCATGTCAACAGTATCATATTGGAGGCAATAGGGTGTATTTGTAACGCTAATGATTTTTCCTGTAACAACTTTCTGGCTATTAACATTTTGTAGTGATGAATCATAGCTGTACTGAACAATCCAAATTTCATGCACATACCAACTGAAATTCCCAATACGGTCTGCATTAACACTCATGTAATTGATTATTTCACCACTTGTATGCTTATGTCTTGACCGACTAGAAAGTAACAAGCCCTTCATGTATATAGTAGCTATCAATGGTGGTTTAATTTGTATACGCATCTGTTACGTCCAAAAAAATAAATGGCGCGGTGATAAAGATTTGACTAGCTTTGAAACAAAGAATGCAGAAAACAAGAAAAATGCCTTCACTGGCATATCATTTCCATCCAGTAAGATACTGAACAAATGCATCGATACAATATGGACCTACAAATGGTGCGCAAGCGTTTAGTGCTGCCATAAATACTGTCAAAAGTAGCTTCTTTCGAACAAAGAGAAATATGGTTTTTGCTATTGATTGATTAGGGCATTTGGCTTCTAACTGATTTCTAAACTTTTGGTACACTTGATCGGCCCTGTCCCTATCTGCCAGTTCGGGCACATCATCAATTTGTAAAGTATTCTTATTACCATGATCAAGCAAACCATTCATCCAAGAAAACGTCATTCAGTTGAAAAAGTTAGCTCTTGCATAAGGAGTGACTTTGGGCATAAGGTCCATTGATCTTTCAGGAACATCACTCAAAAGAGGTTCCTGGAAGCTCTGAGTTAAGGAATCTTCACCACTTATGCCAAGGCATTTGGTATAACATAGAAAAGATTTTCGATTAGGCAAGATCCTTTTCTTTGCCACTAACATCACTTAGAGGCAACTGTGTATGCTTTTTGAATATCCTCATCTTTTTCATATTTTCTTAATTTCAAGAAAATCTGCAAATTGTTGGGAGTTAAAGCAAGCTGCGCCTTATTTATTCTTTGGATAGTATTTGTAGCTTTGTAAGTTTTGAGTACTCTCTGCTTAAAACCTATGTCATCAGTCATTATCATTATATTTGTTATAAACATATGGTAAAGGTGTTTTTATTAAGGTTACGGCCAAGGCAGACACCAAGAGATCATGAGATTTCTTTCCATTTACCAATGATGCAATGTGCTTTTCTGCTTTTAAGAATTAATTTTTTGAAATTTGGTTTCAACTTTTTCTTTGTTTTTAAAAAAAAATCATTATGTGAATTTTCCAAACTCACGCGGGTTGTCTATGATTTACGGATTTTGTCTGTAGAAAATATGAGCTGCAGAAGTCTAAGGTGGGTGAAGATTATTTGTTATGGGCACTACAAGATCGATGGTTGGCCAGCGTCCAAGGCCAACACACAAGTCTCAAACCGCAGCTCTCATCTAAGAAACGAACTACAGAAAGAAGTTTACGGACATGCTTCATTCTAGATCAGTTTAAAATGCTTGAGGAGGTATATTTTTCTTCTTTGCTACAACAAGGAGACAGACTTTGCAAATCTTGTATTCATGCATTTCTACATCACATATGGCTTCCCTGTGTTTGTTCGATAAATCTCTTTCAACAATTAAGATGGTACTGTAAAACTGAATTGCATGACAGTGACACTTTAGAGTAAATCTTTATTCTTCTTCTATTTTAATGAGACCATGAAACATGTTCAGTTTGGGTCTTCTCTGAGTTTTGAACATTAAATATAAAATCATATAAAATAATCTATGTTGGACCTTATCACCCTCCTTTTCTGAAATCATAACAATAATTATCGTTAAATTTAAAGTAAAAAAATAGTTTACAAAATGCTTACAACAAATTTCAATTCTACACTAACCCCGCAGGGACTGCGTAGAGAAAGTTATAAGTGATTGAATTTGGCAAGAAAAAGATTTAACATTATGTTGGGCACTGCTCATGTTTTGGCGTCGCCACTAGGGTGGGACCACAATACTTCACAGCGAAACTAAGGGCATGTAATTACTAAGCCTTTTTAGTAGGCATAATAACCGTAAGCAAATTCTTCATAAAGCATAGCCCTCATTTAATGACGTGAATAATTAATTATCCATATAATATTTGATAGTCATGAATAATTTTTCTTTAACCGTACTGGAATTGACGGTCAAATTCGTATGCACAAAATAGATAATATTTTGGAGAAGCCAAGACACCCTATCTCTAGGCATTTCAATCACAGCGATTATAGTCTAAACAACATCACCGCATTGGAATAAAGCTACACCGATTGTGGGCCTAAAAATGACGATCTCATTAAGGGTCCTTTGGGCACCTGGCATATTATGTATCTATCAAATTGCCTATTGATTTATTCATTACAAATTTAATAATACGATATATTTACGGTCCACGTCACTATTTTTTTTGGGAGGATGGAATAAGCGACTTCTCTTACTTCTATAACATGTGTTGTATATGGGTGCCTATGCAACGTAGTACTAAGTTTGGTAGTTGTCAATTCAGGTTTTGCCGAAGATATTGTCGACGTTGATTTTCTGGTAGATATTTACGTTCTTAGATTGAATTTTATTAAAAAATTTCTTGAAATTTAATGTGGAAGGATATTGAAGTTTGCTTGATGTTATTAATCCAAATGAGCAATATTGTTAACAAATTATTAGGACATATAAAAAGAATAAGTATCTATATAAGGTTGCCATCTTAAACATAAAGTTGGATGTTACATTGATTGTAATCTTAAACATAAAGTTGGATATTACATTGAGAGTATTTGGGAATCAGTTTTTTATACAAATAAGTTTTTTTTTTAATGGTGGTTCTTGGTTATTGCTATGATTTTTAGTATTTTGTTTTGTTAGTTTATTTTTGTGATAATTCTTTTTTGTTTGTTTCTTTTTTCCATTAGTTTGAAAAAAGAATGTTAGAGAGTAGGAAAGTGTAAGGAAACCATTTTATTGAGGTGGTTGTTTTGTTTTATAAATTTTTAATTTTTTTTGTAGGGTGGAGAATTATGTCTAATTCATGAATATGGAAATCTTTATTTCCATACTTGCTTACATTAAATTCTATTATTTTTTTGTTGAATTTTAATATCTGTGTAAACATACAAAAGGTCGCTTGACATGTTATCAATTCAAATAAATGATGACATTAATATGATACCAAATTTGTATCAAAAAATTGATCTATATATGAGGTTGTAATCTATGATAACAAGTTTGATATTATGACGGGAGCATTTTAGAATTACCTTCTTGTGCATGTAAGGCTATTTCCATGGCCTTTCTTCAATCTTCAATGAGATGTAAAGAATGTGCATTGACTTATCTCTACTCTATATGGCTTGACCTCCCCGGGTTAGGCATGCCCATAGCCTTTTTCTCCCATGTGCCTATCTATATAACCACATCCATATTCATAGCCATTTGGGCTCGACCAATTGTAGAGGGCAGATGATTTCATATAGTTTTTAGTTCAAGGCTAAAGGCCATTATATCAATAAATGAGGCCCCCACACACACACACACACACACACACACACACACACACACACACATGCCACATCGCTAATTCTAGTCATGATTTCCCATTGGGTCTACTAAGATTTTCCAGGTTTTGATCCTAATCCTCGAGATGTGATGGATGATTAAATTGAGTGGAAAAATAAAGATCCAACTTTCCAATAAATGATCTAGATTCAAACCAATCGAATAGTTCACAATAGTCTCACAACATAGTACTGAGGATCATTATAGTACTTTGTTTTATTAGATTGTTTTTACAATAGAGAAAGGTTTGTTTCATTTATTTCATTGTCTATGTTAAAAAACAATGTTGATGTGCATGAAAGTGAATGGAAATAATTTAATTGAAGTGGTTGGGTTTTTTTTCCAAGCCTTAATTATTATTTTTATTATATTTGATTCATTAGAATGCAAATAATTTTGATGGTCTGATTTGTAATTTTGAGAAGAATTTTAATGCTAGTTTGAATGGCTTGGGTGAAAAAATGTTGTGGGTAGTATATTTAGTTTAATGGGAGACTACTTTTGCCACTTGGATTTGCCTATGTGGATGAAAACTAGAATGGTTTCAATCCATGAGAGAAAATTTAGTGTGGCACTAACAATGTGCCAAAAACATCTTGTGTCATATGTGAATGTATATTACATTCTTTCCTTGTTTTATTTAATGTGAAACAAAATTGCCCATTCCTTTTCTAAAAAAAAATCTTCTTTTCTTCCATTTTCTAGGAGAGAAGATTTTTTTTTTGCATGGAGGAAAATCAAATTGTTGAGATGGTTTATTTATAATTTATCTCTAATTTTTTAGGGGTTGAATATATGAATATTGAATTTTTCTCTAGAATTGTGAACTTGAATTTTTTTATTATTATTATTATTATTATTATTATTATTATTACTATTATTATTATTATTATTATTATTATTATTATTATTATTATTATTATTATTATTATTATTATTATTATTATTATTATTATTATTATTAGCTTCTTCTTTTAATTTTTATGAATAAGTATAAAGTCCCTTTAAATGGCTTTGGTTGTAATATATTATATAAATTAGACTAGGTTCGACTAAAAGGTGAATCTATCTATGCTTGAATTCTTATTGTTTTGTCTAATACTTTTTTTTTGTTTACTTTCTTTCTTGGTATTTGTCTCAAGAAAGAATGTTGGAGTGTAAGAGAGTGCATTTAATTATTTTATATGCAACGAAATCATTTTTATGAGTTGGTTTATTATTTTTCATGAAATAATGAAACACATTGAGGTTGAATGTCACTACATTTAAGAGCAAGTCTTAAACCACCACATCCATCTCTAGTACTACCCAACAGATGCACATATAGCTGATATACTCATCAAATCTCTTGGAAAGGTGAAATTTGAGCTATTTAGGGGGTATGTTTGTAAAAATGATGTAATAAGGGGGGAATGTTATCATAACAAATAGGTTATATTACATTATTTTTAGACTGTTTGGTGTAACCATTTCTATTGCACTAGTATCAGTATTTTAGGTAGTTTATTTTTTAATTTCCAGCCTTCCCAACTAGTTTGTTACCATATTCTATTAAATAGATTTGTATATATATGCATTGATATTTAATATGATAAAACTGTATTCTCATTCCGCGTAACAATTATATATGATTACATTTGTATACATAACATGATATAATGAACTTGTTATTTTGAGATGAGTGACTTTTAGGCTATGTCAGCCACCTCCAAATAGGGGAATATAATGGGTTTATCATATATATATATATATATATATATATATATATATATATATATATATATATATATATATATATAAGAATCCATGGGCATTGATGAATATTTTAACCCAAATTATTTATATTATAAACATTTCAAATTGATTTCAATAACAGATTGAGATATGTATATACATATATCAAATACATTTTGGGGCGTATTCATTTATCTCATAGGACATAGGTTATATGTCTTCATATTTTTTTGATATGAGACATACGTATCATAAATATACATGTAATTATATATCATACTAGCATTAAGTAGTTCAAATTATCGGTCATGAAGTTATTTCATGCATACACATCATCAATGTTTATAGATATTAGAAAAAAGCATTTTATATTATGGGTCATGAAATTGTTCATGCACATATACACTATGAAAATATATTTTTTCCAAGCAAATTTCATAGTACTAAGTAGTGATAAACCTTGGATCTATAATTTATTCTTTAAATGTTTAGTCATTTTTAAATGAGTAGTTAGGATGAGGTACCATGATGCTCAATGGCCATGAACTATTCCCTTTATTGTTTTTTAGTGAGGTGTTGGGGAATTTTCCTTGTCAAACCATGATAGTTACCTTAGCTACAAAAAATTGGGGATTAATCACCCTAAATTATTCAAAAAGGTTTATCAAGAGGAATCATTCTTGAATGTTCAATAGGATGCATCCTCTTAAACTAGTTATATGGAAAAATGTTTCACCCATATACATTTTTATTCTTTCCTAACTCTTCAATTTCAAATTTTACTTTACGAATTTTCATTACTTATTCCATTGACATTAACTAATAAATTTTCATTTTAGGTTTTATAGGATTAGGTTTCTTGTGTGGAGCACCTTTTAAAGACATAATGTGGTGTACACACTCAAATATATTTTATTTTACTTTTACTCTAGTGTTTGTATTGAATTTCAATATCTGGTTAAAAATAAGGCATTTGTAGACACGTAAATATTTATTTAGATACCTGGAAATGTTAGGTTTGACTTACCATCACCTTTTTTGACTTGTGTATATGAACATGACTCTAATTCACCATTATATTGCATCCTTATGCCTTCTAAAAGTCTATCTTTTTTAATTTTCTCCTAGTCATATACATGAATATTTATTATCAAACCGTTGATATATCTTACTTAGACATCTCCAAATAATCAAGTTAGTGTTCACATCTCCTTGAATATAATTTTAGACTTAGAAAATACCATCTAATGGCATAATTTGAGTATTATGGTTTCATCCCATGCCAAAAAATGATCACATTTTAAATTTAAATCTTTTATATGGTCATATTGTACATTTCACATGTCGATGGTGTGATAAAATATCAAAAATGAATACAAAGTAGGTGTAATCCTACCACCCATCTGGAAATAATTTATTAAAATACATTCAAACACTTTCACATTTAACATGATTATACTATTATTCTCAATTTATAAATCATTCACTAGGAATTGGTTATTACAGATTCTAAAGCACTCAATAGCTAATAATTTTTTTTTATTTTCAATTTTTAAGATATAGATCACATGTTTCATACATTGAATGAGAAAGCTTATGTACATTCACCTAATGATGATAACTACATGTGGTTTTATATCAAGGAAAAATAAAAGCACCTTCTTATATCAAAACAAAGCAGAAAAATCTACATAGAAATAACCATTAGACATGGAAAATATCATTTGATAATATAGACCTAAGGCTAATTATATCGTCTAAGGGTGTAAAAAATTCTAAATACTTATCTAAGTGTCTTGTAGTCCATTTTTGCATCCTTCTTGCCACATGCCTATGGTCTCATTAATCAACAAAGTAGTTAAATACTAAGTATCATATCCATTTATTGTAATTTTTATTTTTAATAAGATAGAACTCTAAATCAATTCTAAACATTTGCATTTAGATTTGTATATATTTCTATCAAAATTCATTAACATTTCTATTTAATTAGTGTAAATTAATCATATTAATCCAAATACATGTAAAACAATAGTATGCATTTGTGTCCAAGTAAAATTCTTATTGGTCATAGAGACACAATGTCAAATATTGTCTGGAGAAATTCATTGGCTAGGAATTAAGTGTAGTATTTGCTCCTTCATGATGAACAACCCATATTCGACACATATCTTATACATTCCTTCTTAACCAAAGCTACACTTTTAAAATTCAAAAATAATATCATGATTTGATTATTTTTTTTCCTTTTCTTTCCATATGTACATTACTTATCAAATCAATTTTAATTATGCTTTTTTACTATTATTGGAAACTAAAAACTTTAAAATTTAACTCCTCTTTTGAAAGTCCTCTTTTTAAGAAATGCTCTTACACCTTCATGTTCCCCTTTTCTATGGTCTACTTCAGTCAAAATATAAATATGTTGTATGCAAGTGGTCACATGTATCTTTATCATCCATTATAACTTCTATGCATTCTTACATTGTGACATGTAATTAGCTGACCAAATATAATGTTGATTGAAATTAATGTTCTTTTCACTCAACTTGCCATAAAACATCCAAAAACAAATTTACACACACTATATAGAATGTGTTTGATTATCATTGAGATATAAGTGGTAATCCCTTAATATTTTTTGATCATGCTCTATATTTTCAAGTGTATCCATGAACACTATATGCATAAAATTGAAAATATGTATTGAATTTTAGTAGTATGACTGAACCTCCCTTTGTGGTTGTAATGTGTAATTATCTACACAATCAACTACTAAAACAATAGTACAAAGTGGGAATGTGTTTTTTCTTAACTTGAATTACTCATATAGCCATTTATATTTATGTGTGTGCCTTATATAATCATAAATAATTTCCTCCTTGAATTTGAGCATAAATTTAGAAATAGGTATTTGTTCTATAACAAGCTCACACCTTTTAGATTCCTCTGCATATTTTATTTGATATGTCACATATTATTATTTACTAAAATAAACTAATTATTATCTGATTTTGTGTGTACTCTCCTATTGGGTATAATTTTCCAATTTTTGTAGTCCACCAAACATGTTTCAAGTTCCATCCAAACATTCTTTATTATAGAACAATTATCCATATGATCTTTAAAAAAAATGGTTGGAGTAAATTCCCTTACTGATTTTAGTGGAGCTTCAATTCCACACTCTTGAAAAATGTTGTTAGTATGTAAAGCATAATAAACATGACAAAAACATCCTAATGCATAGAAGATTCAACATGTTGCCTACATCAAGTGGTGCATGAGATTGATTTTCAAATATAAGGGTTTGGACATTTGAAAATATTTTTGAATAATAGAAATTTGTTGATATTTTTGAACAAATTTAGAGTACAATTGAGTTTGATTCATATACAAAAGATGTTTTAGATGTGGTTCATGGTTACAAGAACCAACTCTTATTTTCACTCCTCTCTTATAATAGGTGATACCCTTGTGTTATATTTTAAAAATTATGTAAGTAAATATTTTTGGGTATTGACTATAGCCTTGTCTTTCCATTGGAATCTACCAAAGAACACCCACAAATCATTGTTATGAACAACATAAATTATTTTATGTCACCCAATTATTTTCATTAGTGTTTTTATATTTATGTTCAATGCCTGCTTGTTTGTATAATCAAGCATTTGTTCCTTGTTTGACAACTTATAGTACAAGTTGTAATATGTGCCAGGCAATGTTTCCACCTTTGATGAATTTATTTACACCTACTTAATGGTATTAATTATATAAATATTCAATAATTGCCTTGAATTACCTATCAATATTAGATGTTCTTAGTCATGTTTATTGGAGGTCTCATATTTTGTAGTTTCATCAATGTAACAAATAATTGACATATTTGAGATTCATTCAATTTATTTCAACTTTTATTCTCATATGGAGGTTAGTCTTTTTTTATGCATTGGTTTTAAAAAAAATTCATCAATTATAAATAAATACATGGGTATTGTTTTAAAAATACTAGGAGGTGTTCTTAGTGCTAAAATTGGTTGATTTTGTGTTTCCATATTTTCGTATTCATTAGTAGTTTCATCATTAAATGGTGTTCCCATATTGTTTTATTCATTAGAAGTTAATTCATTAAACACTGTTTCTATATTTTTTAATTAATTTTTACTTTATCCAATTGGTGTTTCCATGCAATTTTATTAATTTTTATATGGTAAATATTCATGCATATTATCATCATCACCAACATAAAAAACCATAAAATTTGAATGTGGACTTGCATTATAATCTGATATACTATAAAAATTGATAATTGGATGTTCAAAATTTGGTATACTATCATTATTCATTTGTTGTGACATTCAATTTATTAGGGATAGTAGACTTACTTTCATGGCTTTTTTACATTTTTTGCCTTTGTTTTTATCTCATCACTTCTAATTCTTCCACCATTTCTCACTTTAACTTCTTTTTCCCACTAGTAGGATTTTTATCACCCATAATTACACAAAGTTCTAATCTTTATAGGCTAGGAACGATGATCAAATTATTAAAAACTAGACATGTGTGATATGTAGTACCAAGTGGGGATATAATAAAATTATTAAAATATAGACCCACACTATGTATTTAACCATGATTATATAATGTTATCTACATTTTAGGGTGGGGATAATGATTAAATCATTAAAAAATAGACCTGCACTATGAACTACCAACTAGGGATAATGATCAAATTATAAAAAATAGAGTTTCGCTACGTAGTCAACCATGATTAGACAAAAATATTTCTACTTTTTACGGTAGGGATTATGATAAAATAATTAAAAAATATACTTTCATTGTGTAAAAAAAAAGCATGATACATAGGGGACATAAGTCTTTATGTGAAAAAGGATGATGACTTGTTATACTTTTATTAATTTTTACTACCCACAAGACTATGTACATGAAAAAACTACATATGTATTCTTTGATGATTACATTTATTTCACATACGATACTTAACCTAAAACCTAAGAACTAAATTATAAAATATAAACAAATTAGGTTCAAAAGGCTTAATTTGGCCAAAATCATATTACTAATCATCCCAATTGACTAATTAGTTCAATCTATGATGACATTAGGGAACATTATGTAGTCCAAAATAAGTTTAACAAGCTTAAATTGGTCCCAATTTTATAAACAATCAAAACCTAAACCTTAAAACCTAAGTATTAAGCCCTAAACCCTAAATCGTAAACCCTATTTCGTAAACAAATTGATTTAGCCCTAACTAACATCCTTTAGAGTAATAATTTGGTTTAATGGGATCAATTTAGAAAAAAATAACATTAGTGATATCCCTAATTGATTAATTAGATCAATATATGATGAAATTGGGGCTAATTGAATGGAAAGTCACATTTTGTAATCACAAATAAGTTCAATAATCTCAAATTGGCCCCAATTTACATCATGATTAGAATCTACACCATAAATCCTAAACCATGTACCCTAATCACTAAGCCATAAAATCTAAACCCTAAATCCTAAATCAATCGATTTAGACCCAATAATAATCTTTTAGAGTAAGAATTAGGTTCATAAGGCTTAATTTAGCCCAAATTACATCACTGATTGCCCTAATTAACTAATAAACTCAATCTATGATAAAATTGTGGATAATTGATCCCAAAATCATAATGTTTAGTCATAAATAGGTTTAATAATCTCAAATTATCCCTAATTGCCTTCATAATAAGTTCACAGGTCTCAAGTTGGCCCAAATCGCATCACTAATTACCCCAATTGACTAGTTGGCCTAATATGTCATGACATTGGGGAAATTTTATCTCTAAAATCATATTATGTAATCATAAATAGGTTTAACTAACTCAAATTAATCCCAATTGTATTCATGATTGGATCCTTTACCCTAAACCCTAGAATGTAAGCCTTAAAACTTAAACCCTAAAGAAATTTATTTAACACAATTAAAATTATTTCGAGTAAGAATTATATTCACATGGATGAATTTATCTTAAATTTCATCAAATATTTCCCTAATAAACTAATTGGCTCAATCTATGATTACATTGGAGTTAATTAAGCTAAAAATTGCATTCTCTAGTGACAAATAGGTTTAATGAGCATAAGTTATCCCTAATTACCTTCACAATTGGACCCTATACCATATATCCTAAGCCCTAAGACTTAAACCCTAAACCTTAAACTCTGAACCAATTGATTGGCCCCAATAAACATCCCTTAGAGTAAGAATTAGGTACATAGGGCCTAATTTGGCCCATATCAAATCATTGATTTCCCCAATTAACTATCTAAATCAATATATGATTACATTGGGGTTAATTGAGCCCAAAATAAATTTCTATAGTCACAAATATATTCAAATATCTCAAGTTATCCCTAATTACCTTCATGATAATTTAATAGGGATTAGTTTGGCCCAAATCACATAATTGATTTCCAAAAATGACTAATTGGCTCAATCTATGATGACATTGAGGTAAATTGAGCCCAAAATCACATTCTATAGTCACAAATAAGTTTAATAAACTCAAATTGGTCTGAATTTCATTCATGATATGACCCTAAACCTTAAACCCTATACGTAAGCCCTAAACCCTAAATGGTAAACAATAAACTCTAAGAAAATTATTTATCCCCAATTAACATCTTTTAGAGTAAGAATTAGGATCACATGACTCAATTTAGCACAAATTACATCATCTATTACCCCAATTAACTACTTAGATCAATCTATGATGAAGTTGGGGATAATTGAGCCAAAAATCACACTCTATAGTCACAAATAGGTTCAACAAACCTAAAATTAGCCCCAATTACCTTCATTATTAGACCATATACCCTAAACCTTACACCCTATACCCTAAGCCCTAATAAATAAATTGTAAACCCTAAACTAATTGATTAAACCCAAATAAACATCCTTTAGAGTAATAATTAGGTTTTTGATGCTCAATTTGGCCCAAATGACATTAATGATTGCCCTAATTAACTAATTGACTTAATCTATGATGACATTAGGGATAATGTTAACCACCAAAATCACATATTTTAGTCATAAATAGGTTAAAAAAGATAAAATTATCCCTAATTATCTTCATAATAGGTTTATAGGGCTTATTTTGGTGCAAATCATATCACTGATTATCCCAATTAACTAATTGGCTCAAGATGTGGTGATATTCAGGTAAATTGAGCCCTAATTCACATTTTAAGTAATAGTTAGGTTCAATGAGCTCAAATTCACCCCAATTACATTAGTGATTTGACATTATACCCTAAACCCTAAAACCTAACCCCTAACCATAAACCCTAAACAAATTGATTTAGCCCTAATTAACATCCTTTAGAGTAAGAATTATGTTCATTGGGCTCAATTTATCACTTAATCACATCACTGATTACCCCAATTGACTAACTCAATTTATGATGACATTAGATTTAACTGAGCCCAAAATTATATTTTTTAGTTATAAATATGTTTAATAAGCTCAAATTATCCTTAATTGCCTTTATGATTGGAGTACACTAAACCCTAAACCTTATACCTTAAACCCTAATCCCAAAACCATAAATCATAAACCCTTAACCATAAATCATAAACTCTAAACCCTAAACCAATCAATTTAGACCCCAATTAACATTTGTTAGAGTAATAATTAAGTTCATAGGGATGAATTTGGCACAAATTACATCATTGATTCCCCCAATTAACTAATTAGCTAAATCTGTGATGACATTGGGCCTAATTGAGCTAAAAAAATATTTTGTAGTTATTAGAAAACTCAACTGGTTTTCATTTATTATATAATAGTCTTATACAAAGTATTTATACAACTAGTGGATAATCTGGAGAATTTGGGAACCAACTCCAAATGACAACCAATACCCATAAATGGAGGAGTCATTATTATCTGGATGTGTCCAGAAAAAACTAAAAATAATGTAATAAAATGAACTACTAAATATATTTGTATAGTTGCATTGTCATTCCCCTCTTTATTACATTATTTTTACAAATGTACACCCTAAATAGCTTTAATTTCACCTTTCCAATAGGTTTGGTGAGTATATATGTTATCTATGCCTATAAGGCAGTACTAGATCTAAATGTGGTGGTTTAAAAGTTAACCTTGAATGTAGTTACATTCAATCTCTATGTGCTTCATTATTTCATGATAAAATAGATTTCTCACAAGATTTAACACTCCTTGATTATTGAAATGAATGATAGGTGGATCCTTCTCAATATATCCCATATCATCCAGAATGTGATGTAGCCATATCACCTCACACATAACTCCATGTGTAGTGTGATACTCTACCTAAATAGATGAAAGAGCAACATCAATTTGCTTCTTACTAATCCATGAGATTGGTCTAGATCCAAGATGGAATATGTATGCAGACATTGACTTTCTATCATCAATATATCTAGTGTAGTTCGAGTCGATGCATCCTTGCAAGAAAAAATGATTATTCTTCTTGTATTCTAGACCATACTCAAGTATATCTTGGACATATCTCAAAACATGCTTTGTTGTAACCCTGTGACATTTCTTTAGTTCCTATATGAATCTTGATAGATAGCTTACATCAAAACATATATCTGGTCTAGTGTAGGTAAAGTAGATGAGACTCCTAGTGAGTTATCTATAAAGAGTTGCATGTACTTGAGGTGAATCTTGGAATCGAGAGAGTTGTAAACCTTTCTCCATTAGTGTTGAAAGTAGGTTACAATATGACATTCTATACTTTTCTAGCAGTGTCTTGGCATATTTTATCTGGGAGATAAAAATGTGATTTGGGTTTTACCATATCTCCAAGCCAAGACAATAATGCATTAGCCCTAAATCATTCATGTCAAAGGATATTTTGAGGTCATTCTTCATAATATCAACTTGATCTTCTGAAGTTCTAATGATCACAAGATCATTCACATATAGAAAAAGAATGACAATATCTATTCCTACCTTCTTTATGTAAAAACTAGAAATTGAGTGGGTACAAGTAAAACCATGCTGCAAAAGGTGATCATCTATTTTGGTGTACCATGCCTTAAGAGATTTATTTAGTCTTTAAAGTGATTTGATGAGATGACATAACTTTTTAGGATGTTTTTCATCAACAAATCCTTTTGATTGAGTCATTTATACTTCTTCATTTAGATCACCATTAAGAAAAGCACTTGTTACATCCATCTACTAAAGTCACCACCCATTTTATGCTGCTAGTGAACAAACAACTCTGATGGTCTTGATCTTTGTAATGGGTACAAAGGTCTCTTCATAGTCAATGCCTCCTTTTTGAGCATATCCCTTCGCTACTAGTCATTATTAATGTTTGTTGATGGATCCATCTACATTGTATTTTGATTTAAAAACCCATTTATAGCATATGGGTTTCTTTCTTATAGGCAGATCAACTAGTTCCCAAGTATGATTCTTCATGAGTAAGTCATACTCAACATCCATTTCTTGATAGGACCTAGGCTCACAAAGCTCTGACACCAATTGTCAGAATTAAGAGCACACTTGATTACCTTTGTATAAGCAATTAAACACAGAATTTAACCAAAAGTAAAATGTAACTAGAATTCAAAAATAACACACAACTACAGATCAGCTGACCTTACTTACCCATGTAGATCTTCTACCTGATCTTGCAACAACCTGCAGATCAACCTGATCTTACACACCATGGAAGAACCCTTGTGATTCCACCATCAGAAGAACTCTTCTAGTTCTACACTTTGTAATACAGCCCCATGGGTCTATTATATAGATCCCATACAAACAATAATTAGACAAGCGGCTCAAGACTAAAATTAGTCTTTACATGCAAACAACCAGTTTGTTAAACAAACTATTCATGTAACTAATAGTTTTGGAACCGCACAGGCGACCGACGTTGGTCCCTGTCTGTTTGGAGATGATGAACATCGGCCAATCCCTGACTGATGTTAGTTGCTTCTTGTTGACCTCTGACCGATGTCGGTTGGCCTACTGATGTCGGTTACTATGACACTCAGCAACCTCCTTCATGTTTGCAAACAGTGAAGCTTTTAGCTCCACAACCTAACAATCTCCCACTTGGAGATAAACAACTACACCTGTACTTGTACCTGTACTTGTACATTGTCTAATCTATTTCCTGGCTTGTATCCCTCTTCAAGATCAATCTTGAAGACCAACCACCACACACCCTATGGTGTTACGCCTGTGACTGAATTTCTCCATTCTCAGCTTACCTTCTTCTGCCATTGCTATATTCCCACTCAATCAAAAACCCCTGAGAGTGACCTGTAATCAAAAAAACACTTAACACACTTTGTGACCAAGGTGTTAGTGAACCTCACTTTGAGAACCTCCAACCTAGGCTCACAAAGCTCTGACACCAATTGTCAGAATTAAGAGCACACTTGATTACCTTTGTATAAGCAACTAAACACGTAATTTAACCAAAAGTAAAATGTAACTTGAATTCAAAAATAACATAGAATATGAGAGGCAACACACAATTGTATTCAACTCATTCCAAAAGGTATTACAATAAAGATATCACACTCTTCCCACACCTCTAGGGTGTACCAGTAATCTTCCCTCGAGAGTTCTCTTCTCTCAATACAGGTCAAAACAATCAACTCAAAAATAGAGTTGTTGTTCACCTCAACCAATCAATAATAATACTGCTAGTACCACCGAGTATACACACATACTCCAAGTCTAAGTACACCATGTACTCCAAGTAGATCTCACCTGATCTTGCTACCTATTGTGTTGTTGATCTTCCTGATCTTGCTACCACCTGCAGATCAACCTAGTTTTGCACACCTGCAAACCTAGATCTTGTGCACACACACACACACCTACAGATCAACCGACCTTACCATGTAGATCTAACCTGATCTTGCTACACTGTATATCAACCTAGCCTTGCACACCTACCAACCTAGATCTTACACACCAACACCCCTGTGGATCTTCTACCAGATCTTGCTCTCTCGCAGATCTACCTGATCATACACACTTGACACTGTGGCACTTTGAGGAGCTAACCTTGCTCTCTTCTCTCTAAAGGAGCTAACCTTTCTCTCTCTATCTAGCACACTTTACAATACAACCCATGATTCTATTATATAGATCCCATACAAACAATAATTAGACTTCTAATTACAATAATTAGAACCGTAGCTCCAAGACTAAAATTAGTCTTTACATGCAAACAACCAATTCGTTAAACAAATTGTTCATGAAACTAATAGTTTTGGAACCGCATAGGCAATCGACGTCGGTCGCTATCTGTCTGGAGATGACCGACATCGGCTGATCCATGACCGATGTCAGCAGCTTCTTGTGTAACCCTGACCAACGTCGATTGGCCTGACTGACGCCAGTTACTGTGACACTCAACACCTCCTCCATGTTTGCATTAGTGAAGCTTTTAGCTCCAAAACTTAACAATCTCTCACTTGGAGATAAACAACTACACCTGTACCTGTACCTATACATCATCTAATTTGTTTCCTAGCTTGTATCCCTCTTCAATCTCAATCTTGAAGACTAACCACCACACATCTTGTGATGCACTGCTTGTCATCCAAGTAGCCTACCACATCCAAATCTACATCCCCATGTAGAGAAGTCCATGACCCTGCATAGCATGAATCCCTGCTGTTGGTCCCTCTCAGATACCTGAGAACCCACTGAACTGCTTTCCAGTGCTTTTTTCTTGAATTGGCTCCAAACTTGCTGACAACACCTACTACTAGGGCAAAAATAGGTCTAGTACACATGTACTTAACCTCATCATGTGAATTGGGACCCTATTCTGTGAATTGTCCATCCATAGGTGTGTTAACCAATTCTACATCCTGCATCTTGAACCATGCCACTACCTTATTCACATAATCATCCTAAGACAACATCAACCTGTGATCTTCCCTGTCTCTAGGAATATTCATGCCAAAGAATTTCGCTCCTCCTAAATCCTTCTTGGCATACCACTGAACTAACTTTACCTTTAGCTTAACAAAACCTTACATGTGTGAACCCACTACATACAGTAACAGGATAATGTCGCGACCACTATCCAACCTAGTAAAGTAAACACAATGGTTACAATGACATTGACTAAAGCCATGCTTTGTCATATACCTGTCAAACCTGTACCACTGTCCTGGAGCTTGCAGAAGACCATATGACTTGGCCTTCCATCTCACGTGTCCATTATCTCTCTTATTTAACCAAGGAATCCATTTGTCTTTCAGTGCTTTCTTTTCGGCTGGCAACTCTACCAAATCTCTCATTCGGTTCTCTTCTAAAGAATTCATGTCATGCTCCCACTATTTTTTGGATTCTACCTACTCTGCAGTGAACAAGTAGTATAAAGAAGGGGAATAATGAATTTGAGGCTAACTTACCCTTTTAGTCCTCCACATGGGCGTTTGAGACTCCTTGACAGCATGCTGTCTACCCTTAATCCATTTCCTGACCGACCTTGGTCTGCACCTGATTGATGTCGAATCCACCTGATCACTGATGCCGGTTCCCTGACTGACGTTGGTGTCCTCCTGCTTGTTGACGTTAGTTCCCTGATCGACGCCAGTGTCGACCTGCCTGACACCACTGACTTCTTTAGTTTGCACATGACCGACGTCGATGCCTGCCTGTTCGACGTCGGTTCCACCTAACTGACGTCGGTAACTGTGTTTTCCTATGAGTGATGACTTTTTACCCACGAGCTCTCTTTAGATCAAAACCCTGTCTAAACTACCCTGCTTAGAGTTATTCAGCCCCCTCAACTGATCTCTATCCATCATCTCCTCCAAGAAAACCAAGGCTTTCCAGTTGTTAAGTTTGTCAAAGACATCTGACTTCCTCTTAAAGAACATGCATCTCCTTCTTACTCATGTGACCAAGCCTACAAAGCCACATATTCACAACAGAAGGAGAATCAGTAATACAAGTAGGTAAATAAAGAGTACCTACTTTCTTACCACATGCTAATTCAAGTGCATCCGCTGTGAGAGTTACTGTGCATCTCTCATCACCCAACTTTCCTGAAGAAATTAGCCTCATCTTCAAGACTGTGACCTACATGACATCCTTCAACACCCATGTGTTGGTTGTTTGCAATTTCAATTGCACTTCCCCTTTGCCAATACTTTGACAAGGCTCACCAACCCCTAAATAAATCTTTCCAAAGTCTCCATGGACCTTAACATGGAAAAATACTCTATTTGGGGGTGCATGGAAAGAGGCAACAAAATCTATAAACTAAGATTCTACTTTATCCAAGGAACTTACAAAAGCATCTTGTTCAACAATCCCTGCAACATCTGCTTCTTCATTTCCTTCATGCTGATCTTCTACCAACCAACAATCTTTCTTTACCTACTCTTTATTTCCATAAATTCATAATTGATCATTCTTTGTTTTGAATTCCTCTGATACCACTTGTCAGGAATCTAGAACATAAAGATCTGATACCAATTGATAGGACCTAGGCTCACAAAGCTCTGACACCAATTGTCAGAATTAAGAGCACACTTGATTACCTTTGTGTAATCAACTAAACACAAAATTTAACTAGAAGTAAAATGTAACTAGAATTCAGAAATAACACACACCTATAGATCAATTGACCTTACTTACTCATGTAGATCTTCTACCTGATCTTGCAACAACTTGCAGATCAACCTGATCTTACACACCATGGAAGAACCCTTGTGATTCCACCATCGAAAGAACTCTTCTGGTTCTACATTTTAAAATATAGCCCCATGGGTCTATTATATAGATCCCATACAAACAATAATTAGACAAGTGGCTCAAGACTAAAATTAGTCTTTACATGCAAACAACCAGTTCGTTAAACAAACTATTTGTGTAACTAACAGTTCTGGAACCACATAGCCGACTGACATCAGTCCTTGTCTGTCTGGAGATGACCGATGTCGGTCGATCCCTGACTGATGTTAGTTGCTTCTTGTCCACCTCTGACTGACATCGGTTGGCCTACCGACGTTGGTTACTATGACACTCAGCAACCTCCTCCATGTTTGCAAACAGTGAAGCTTTTAGCTCCACAACCTAACATTTATTTCATCCATTGGGGTTGATTTAAGGCTTCTCTAACATTATCAGGTTTGGAGCTATCAACAATTGTACTCATGAGAGAAAAATTTACCTCATGTCTTGTTTGACTCCTCATTTTGACTCCAGATGAATGGGTGTCTCTACTGGTACCTAGTACCAACTTCAAATGAGAACTTTGCTACTATTATGAAGAACTGCTTGGTGGTTGTAAAGAACTATCTGGTAGATGTTATAGATATCCAAGATCAACATACAATTCCACTTGTATCTCTTATTCTTAGTTAGGAGTCTCCTCATTATCTAATTTAGGAAGTAATCGGTAAGAGGTAATTGGTATTAATTCTTCATTCTACATCTCAAAAGATGATTAATCAAATACCACATCTCTACTTTCATATATGTTCCTCGACTCAGGATCCTTGAGATGATATGCCTTTGTAGTTGTGATATAGCCTAATAAGATGCACAAGAGTGTTTTGGACTCAAGTTTCTTTCTCTTTTGAGTTAGTACATGCATGTATGTTGTGAAACCAAATAATCATAAATGAGAAATTGAGGGATTTTGTTCAAGTGTTTTGTTCTTTAGAATTTTTGTTGGTTCCCTATTTAGAAGATATAAAAATATTTAGACTGATTCTACCTAATAGCATTTCTCTAGCTTTGCTTTTGATAGCATACATTGAGCCATTTCTGTCATGATATAATTGCATTGCGCAACAATGGCATTCTACTAGGGCATGTAAGGAGCAGTCAAATTTGGTTTTATTCCTTGTTGGTTAAGGAATGATAAGAATTTATTTGACATGAATTCCCCCTCTTGATTTGTGCAGAGGTAAAGTAGAGGTTGTCTATTCTCCTTCACAACCTATTTATAGAAGGCTTGGAAATAATGGAGGGCCTCATTCTTCTTTTTAAAGAAGAATACCCACATATTTTAGGAATAGTCATCCATGAATAGTTGAAATTACTTATATCTAGATAATGAAGTGGGTAATAGGACATTTAAATCAATATGAACAACCTCGAAATGCTTCTTAGCAAGAAATAAACTATCTTTGAATGGATACCTATGTTGTTTACCTACAAGGCATCTAGGTTAAATGGGAAAAGAACTAGACAAATTGGGCAGTCCATATATCATCCCTTTAGAACTTAGCTAGTATAAAGATCAAGATGATAAATGACCATAATGGTAGTGCCAGAGGGTAGAGGATTTTACCATTGATGAAAATAGAGCTACTGTAGAAGATGAAATAGCATCTAGAGAAAACATGTTATCTTTTAGAAAAGCTTTACAAGTGTTAGGAACCCCTTATCCAACAGAAGCACAATTGATTACTTTCTTATAAGCAATTAAACACGGAATTATACCATAATGATTAAGTAACTAGAAACTTGAGACATCAAAGAATTTGAGAGACAATACACACTCTTGTATTAAATATTACTAGAAGAAAATACAATAAGGAAGATGCCACTTCTTCCTCCACCTCAAAGGCTCGCCACACCTCAAGACCTTATTCCCTCTCTCTCTCACTCAACACAACAACTCTATAGCCTAAGTTATTATCCCTCCTTGAATGCTTCAGCTAATCTCCTTGACCTCACACCTGTAGATCTCCTTGACCTTGCTTGCTTCAATGCTTTTACTTGCCTGCTTGATAATTACAATACATGCCTCATGGGTCTTTAAATAGAATCCCATGGTTACAAAAATAGAAATATAACTATAATAATTAGACACACAGCTTGTGACTTAAATTGGTCCTTTAACATGCAAACACTCGCTTCACTTAACTGACTGTTCGTCAACAGCAGTTCTGGAACGCACAGGCAATCGATGTCGGTCCCTGCTTGCCTAGTGCTACTGACGTCAGCCGACTAGCTGCCATCACCGGTTGCCTTCTGCACTGCATCTGACCGACGTTTTTCATGCTGCTAATGCCGGTACTTCTAAAACTTAGCAACCTCTTCATGTCTGCAATAGTTTGAAGCTTTTAGCTCCACACCCTAACAATCTCCCACTTGGAGATAAATAGTTGCTATTGTACCTGTACCTGTACACCATCTATTTTGTTCCCTTGGCTCTGTATCCCTCTTCAAAGTCACTCTTGAAGACCAACCACCACGCAAACCTGTGATGCTATACCTGTCACTTATGCCAAAAGAATTTTGCTGCTCCCAAATTCTTCATGACATACTTCAGAACCAACTCTACCCTTAGCTCAGAAAACTCCCTGTATATGAAACCCTGTAACAAGTAACACAATACAGTAATAGGATAATGTAGCTAATATTATCCAACCTGGTAAAGATAAAATACAATGGTTAAACCTTCATTGCCCTGCAGCCTACTCAAGACTATATGCCCTAGCCTTCTGTCTCATGTGTCCATCCACTCTCTTCTCTAACATGGGAATCCATCCCTCTATCCAGTGCTTCCTTCCAGCTGACAACTCTACCAAAAAATACCTATTTGGTTCTTCTCCAAGGACTCACACTCCTCATCCATGCCAAGCTCCCACTATTTCTGGATTCTACATGCATTGCTTCTTCCATCTTCCTAGTTCTTGACTATCAATAAGCAATATAAAGAAGGTGAACAATGAATATGAGGTTCACTTACCATTTATGACCTCTATATGGGTGTTTGAGACTCCTTGATAGCTTGCTGTCCACCCAACATCCGTTCCAATGACTGATCTCGGCCATCTCCCAGTCTGCTCCCAATTGATGTCGGTTCCCTGCACTGACCCTGACTGCCGACGTCATTTCCCTATCCGACACCGGTGTCCCCCTACTGACGTCGGTCCTGATGACCGATGTCAGACTTCTCCTGCCTGACCTACCGACCCTGTTGGTCTACACATGACCGATGTCGATATCTGGCTGACCGACGTCGGTCCCAAGTGACCGACATCAGTGTCTGTGTGTTCCTATAAGTGATGAAATCTTCATCTGCGAGCTCATCTTGGATCAAACCTCTATCCATACTACCTTGCTCAGAATTATTCAGCCCCTGTGACTGATCTCTGTCCTTCATCTCCTCCATAAACACCAAGGCTTCTTTGTTCCTGTCAAAAGCATCAAATTTCTTTTTTCTGCAATGAACTCTATCTATGCTTTCTGAATCTAAACACATACCTTTTGAAACAAGAACGTCCATTCCCTTATTATTCATGTGACCAAGCCTATTAAGCCACATCTTCGAATCTACAGTTGAAGTAGATAAACCAGAAGTAGAATCAGCAATACAAGTAGATAGATAAAGAGTATCTACTTTCTTACCTCTTACTAGAACAAGTGTGCCCTTGGTAACCTTCTAAGAATCCGATGTGAGGGTTATTGTGCATCCATCATCACCCAACCTTCCTATAGAAATCAAACTCTACTTCAGAATTGGGACATGCATGATCTCCTTCAACACCCATGTGTTGTCAATCTGCAATCTCAGCTGCACTTTCCCTTTGCCAACTATCTGACAAGGCGTACCATCCCCTAAATAAAGCACTCCAAAGTCTCCCTGTTCATACTCATGGAACAAATCTCTGTTTGGGGATGCATGAAAAGATGAACCAGAATCTAAAATCCATGATCCTACCTGACTATCCAAAGAAAGTATGAGAGCATCCTATACCACAATATTTGCATCCTTTACTTCTTCAATACCTGCATGTTGATTCTCTTTATCTCTCAACCAACACTCCTTTTTTGGGTGTCCTTTCTTTCCACAAAACCAGAAGGTAATACCTTTGGATTCGGATCTCCTTCCTGACCTTGATTTCCCTTGCTCAACCTTCTCCCTTTGCCTTCCCCTACTTTCTACACTTAGAGCATTCCCTGATGATTCACCTGTGCTTCTCCTGCATATTTCCTCATTCAAGATCACACTCACAACATCATCAACTTTTAAGATTTTAGAAGCAGATGCAGAATTACTTACTGCCATAACCAAACTGTCCCAACTTTTAGGCAAAGAACATAAAATCAAGAGAGCCTTTACCTCATCATCAAAAACAATATTGACTGAAGCTAACTGGTTTACCAAACCATGGAAATCACTGAGATGAGTATGTACCGATCCACCTTCCTGAATTTTCAATGTAAATAGCTGCTTCATAAGATATACCTTATTAGAAGCCGAGGGCTTTTTGTATAAATTCGCCAAGGACTTTATCAACTCTTCCGTTGTCTTGACTGTGATAAGTTGGAAATCACAGACGATGCAAGGCTCAACCTTATGGAACCGTGAGCCTTCTGATCAAGAACACTCCATTCTTCATCCTTCATATCTGTGGGCTTGCATGCAACCCCACCCAACGGTAAGTACAAATCCTTTTGATACAGATAATCCTCTATCTGCATCCTCTAATGTTGATAATTCTTGTCGTTAAACTTCTCCATCCATAGCTTACTTTCTTCTACCATTGTTGAACTCCCACTCAATCAGAAAACCCTGTGAATGACCTGTAATCAACAAATAATAACCTGCTCCCTGCAAACCGTAGCTCTGATACCAACTATTAGGAACCCCTTATCCAACGGAAGCACAATTGATTACTTTCTTATAAGCAATTAAACACGAAATTATACCAGAATGATTAAGTAACTAGAAACTTGAGAGAGCAAAGAATTTGAGAGACAATACACACTCTTGTATTAAATATTACTAGAAGAAAATACAATAAGGAAGATGCCACTTCTTCCTCCACCTCAAAGGCTTGCCACACCTCAAGACCTTCTTCCCTCTCTCTCGCTCAACACAACAACTCTATAGCCTGAGTTATTATCCCTCCTTGAATGCTTCAGCTGATCTCCTTGACCTTACACCTGTAGATCTCCTTGACCTTGCTTGCTTCAATGCTTTTACTTGCCTGCTTGATAATTACAATACATGCCTCATGGGTCTTTAAATAGAATCCCATGGTTACAAAAATAGAAATCTAACTACAATAATTAGACACGCAGCTCGTGACTTAAATTAGTCCTTTAACATGTAAACACTCGCTTCACTTAACTGATTGTTGGTCAACAACAGTTCTAGAACGCACAGGCGACCGATGCCGGTCCCTGCTTGCCTGGTGCTACCGACATCGACCGACTAGCTGCCGTCGCCGGTTGCCTTCTACATTGCATCTGACCGACGTTGGTCATGCTGCCGATGCTGGTACTTCTGAAACTCAACAACCTCTTCATGTCTGTGATAGTTTTAAGCTTTTAGCTCCACACCCTAACAACAAGAATTTTACCTTTTCATGAAATGAGGTAGGTTTTGATGCCATTTTTATCAAAAAACTCCACCTTCACTTGTTTCAACAACTGACTGACTAATAATAGATTGGATGTCAAACTACGAACATATAATACCTTTATAAGTGTACATTTTTGTGTTCTAAAGGGAATGATAACTTGATTTATTCCTACTATGATGTACTCATTATCATCAGTGATCCTAACCTAATATCCATGACATTGGTCTGTCAGTGAATCAAAAAGCTTGTTATCACCTGTCATGTGCTCAGTAGCACCTGATTTAATCAACTAGATATTCCTTGTGGGTTGTGAGCTTTGGGAGACTAGTACTATGTTCTTGTCTTCATTAGTTATCACCTCATCTAATTCATCATCTTGTTGGGTAGAGAAATGTCGCTTCTACTTCCACTAGTGGGGCCATTTTTTTGACTTTTCATTATCATCATGCCTTGATGTGCTTGGCTTGCTGGTAGATCCTTTCTTTTAGCTAATATACCAATAGTTGTTTGTGTGGTGAGTGTTGGTGTGACAAATGTGATTCCACCTCTTTAACTTCTATGAATGATGATGAGATAATTATTGTTATTGTTAACTTTTTTGTTTTTGTTATTGTTGTTTATATATTTTTCTTTTCTAGAGGTCCCTTTCGTGATGTCTGACATCTTTGTTGCTTTATATTAAGAGCCTTATCTTGAGACTCATCTTATGTTGAATTGATGGATTCCTCTTGCTGTAATAGGTTCACGAGCTCTTCAAATGTCAATTTTTGTTTAGTGATATTTAGTGTCATGATGAACACTCTATATTGGGAAGGGAGTGCTTGCAAGGTGATGGAGACTAATTTTTGGTCATCTACTATTTTTTCAAGAGCTAAGAACCTTGCTCATTACTTAGCTACCTATCATAATAATTCTTTTAATTTTTCATCAGAATCTATAGTGAGCATATGAATTTTTGATTATAGATGAAGAATATTCATTTGATTATTCATTTCATATATTGTTGCTAATTTATCCCATGTTGTCTTTACATTGTTAGTGTCCCTAATATGTGGTTACATATTGTCAATGATAGACTATTCATACTTTGTGAGTGCGTCAGGATTAGTGGGAACTCACGTGGTCCCTATCATGATGCCCCATAGTCCTTCGAATTGGAGGATTATATGCATATTTATTTTGCATGCAGCATACTTTAGCTCTTTTAGAAGTTGGGCATCTGATAATATAAATTTTAGAGTAGACATATTCAACATATTATTTTATTATATTATCTTAAATGCAAATTAAAATACTTTATAACTTAGTGGTGAGAAAAACAAACTTGAAGATGAGAATGATAGTTATGTGCTAAGAGATGAAATCACTTATAGGGCCATTCTACCTCATCTTTATAGTCAACTTAGTATCTAGTATTGAGTTCCTCATAAATTCTATTTATTTGGCATCATGCATCAAATAGGAAATACTCTAGAATGTCTTGATGAATGAGCTCATCAAATTGAAGATTATCGATATCTCAAAGAGGTTCTAGCAAGGTGAAATAAAAAGAAGTGCTCTCTTGATGGTTTTCCATGGTTTATGATCTTTCATTGGTTTCACCACTTGACATATGTGGTGATCTCACTCATGTCTCAGCTCTATAAGATCTTTTCAATTGATTTATCCTCTTGGATAATTTGGCTAACTTGCTAACCTTCGCTCTAAGATCTTTCTCTACTACTTCATTGTCACATGAGTGTTCAGGGAATTTGTTCACGTCACCTCTTGATGAGAACCAAAACTTAGGAGATGAGTCTTGTTGGGACTCCTATCTTCATCCACAACTCATAGACCATGTGCTATATAGATTCTTCTATGCTTGAGTAGATTAAGAGGGGGCTTATCTAGGCTTAAACATGGCTTTACTCAGCTTTACTGATGGTTGTTATATAGGATTACTACATCAATCTCTTCCTTTTCCATGTTTATTAGAAACACCTATAGGCATCGATGTTTCTTTTCCAATGATTTGGAGTCTTTACCAAACTTCTATGCACCTTCTCTCACCAGGTTGCTATGTGGTCATAATTTCCATGGATTTTGCAAACAATTATCTTGACCATTCTATTCACATTGATTAGTAGGTTTATGGATTTATTAGGATTACTCCAGGCTTACTCCACATTATTTTTTGTATTCAAACTATAGCTTGCATAGATATAACTAAAATCATGATTACTACACCTCTCAACAAATTCTACGTTGATACATTTCTATATAGTTTTCATTGCTACATCAATTTCTTCAAGCAGGAGATTAAAATCACTTTCCAAGTTATTACAGTTGTCTTTCTCCTCACCATGCTTGCTATGCAGGCTTTGATACTAGATTTTTTAGAAAACTCAACAAGTTTTCATTAATTAAACAATAGTCCTATACAAAGTATTTATACTAGTTGATACTATAGAGAACTTAGGAATTTAATCCTAATGACAACCAATACTCATAAATAGAGGAGTCATTATTATCTGGAGGTGTCTAGAAAAAAATCAAAGTAATGTAATAAAATTAACTACTAAATATATGTGTATAACTACTCTGTTAGTAGTCATTAATATTTTTAATGAATTGAAAATTTCCCCAATTTTCTTTGTGATTGGACCTAAACCATAAGGCAATCATTTTAGCCCCAATTAACATACTTTCAAGTAAAAATTATGTTGATAGGGAACAATTCAGTCCAAATGACATCACATATTACCCTAATTCACTAATTAGCTTAGTCTACAATAATATTGGGGATAATTGAACATAAAATCACATTTTGTAGTCATAAATCTATTTAGACAAGTAAATGACATCAAAATTATAATGAAAATTAGGTTTACATTATTTTGATGTACAAAAATTCAATGTTAACAACTAACATGAACTAAGGCCATGCATGAAATTTGAAAATGAAAAATAAACTATAATAAAATTAATAATATGGGCAAAATCATGTCATTGTAATAGAAAACTATTCCACATATGTGGTTTTTTTGTATACACAATTTTTTTTATATTCATGATTATTCTATGTATGCAGTTCTTATGTTTGACATTTTAAACACATGCATCAAGGCTCATAAATCGATTGGATTATCGAGCCTAAGGAATACGCCTTTAAACACATAATTGAATGGATGTTTTTGAATAAAAATAATAAAATTCAACTTCTACCATATTAAACAATGTGAATTTTATTGGAAAATTCATGAAAATCTGACTACAACATCAAGTATACTCTCATCTTTCTATATATATATATATATATATATATATATATATATATATATATATAAAGGTTTTTATCTATATTTATTTCTAAGTGTGTCTTTTTATAGCACTATATACCACAACTATACATGTTTATCTTTGTGTATGTATATTTCATTTTGTTGATTCAAACTAGAATTTTTTTCATAGGGTTACAAATTATACTTAATTCTATACACATTAAAATTATATATATATATATATATATATATATATATATATATATATATATATATATATATATATATATATTTGAGGTAATTATGGGGCTGCATGGTTGGCTATGCATTATTGATCATATTTTAGGCTCTATTTATTTGGGGCTAAATAATCTCCAATTCCATGTCCATTTAAAACTCCTAATTGGGGCCTTATTTTAGTTTAAACATGTCCATGTGAAACCCCCTTTTACCCCCCAAATTACATACATTTAGCCTTATGTCAACACATAAATAAATAAATAGTAAATCATTTAATCATGGAGGAAACTAAGGCCAATTTTATCCGCTTTAAAATTAATGCAAGAGTAAGATGTGATTTGGGGATAAATAATCTCTAATTGGTCAAATTAGTTAATTCCTAGAGTTAAAGACATGATTTGGGCCAAATTGAGCCCCATGAACATAATTTATCGCTCAATTAATTTTATTGGATGCAATATGACTTGATTTATCCTAATTTTATCATAAATACAAACACAAAAACAATTAAAACTAATCTAAACATCTTGCATAATTTAAGTATAGGATGTGATTTAGGGATTAATTATCTCATAGTTTCTAACATATTGAGTCTTAACTGGTTATCCCCACTACTCCTTGCATAGTTCGGTGTGTTGTACTTCAAGATAATGTTGTTACATGTGCATTACAAATAAACACATATTGACCCTTAGCCGGTCAGCCCACTACTCATTGTATGATTTCGGGTGATGTCCAACCCTCATGTGCTTCCCATTGTGCCCTTATATGTCTCAAAAACATTATGCCATAGTTTTAGGTTTTGATTTTTGCCTACGACCTTTTGGTGGCATCCATGGCTAAGGGTTTAGTTATAGTTACGTGTTTCTCCCTTATTTTTATTCTTATTATAATAATAAATAAATTTTTAACGTTATCAAATTTATGTAAGATAAGTTATTTATATATTTATTTCATTAATAATCTTAAATGCTCTCAAAATTAATTAAAAAAAATTATTTATTTATTTATTTATGTTATAAATAAACTTAAATTCTATATAGATCATTTAAAAAAGAATTGTATATTTTATTATATTCATTTTAATAATATTTTGACTTTAAAGTTCATTATCTCACCTTAATTTTTTTTAAATAAATATCTAATTCATTACCATTTATAATGTGTGGATGTGCATGCATTTGAATATGTGTGCATGCATGCACCTGCACATGTGTGTCATTTTTTTGAATGCGTATAAACCTCGCTTGATGTAATTCCTAGCACAAGAAATTATTGTTTACAATTATTTATTTATTTATTTTTATTTTTATTTATTTATTTATTTATTTGTGTGTGTGTGTTAGTTTTGGTTTCATATATCCCTGTATATAAAAAACAAAGATTTATAAATGAAATCTTTAATGAGATATTTATTTCGCTGATTTATTAGCTTAACCATTATTCATTATGAGTGTATATGGGGACCCCATTCCCCAAAAAAAATATAATAATTTATAATTAACAATAATTTGTACTAAAATATTGAGCAAATAAATTAATAGTAAATCATGTAAAATAATATAAAATATGTATAGATATATCATTCTTGAGACATTTATTTTATATTGGATTCATGAAATAAATATAATGTACGCTTATTAAAACATGTACATTATATTAATTTTATGGTATAAATGTAATATATACTTCAATAATGATATCTCTCGTGTCTTTTACATGTACTTATTTAAAATTTATTTGTGACTTTATATTTAGTTACAATTTATATATAATTTGACAATTGACACAATGTAATTTAATGTTATATATTTTTGAGATAATTATCAAATTTCAATAGCTAATCTTAATTTTAATGTGAAAGGCATATATTTGTTCATCCCCTCATACTAAAAATTATTATAAATATTTATAATTTAATTGAATACAATAAATTAAGTATACACTTTATCCCAAATTTAAATAAATTTAAAAATATATTAATTTTTTATAAATAGTAAAATAAATATTATATTTATTTTGTTAAATTAATAATCAAATTTATTATTTATAATTATGATTTGACATTTAAGATAATAAAATAAGAACTCTTAGCGAGGTGATTCTAGATTCATCTTAAGACTTTCCCATAAAGTCATGGGAGTGAGATGGATTCAACACAAATGAAGCAGTCACTCTACATTATTCACTTATCTTCTTCCTCCCCAATGAAGGTTCTCACTTTTGAGAGGCCATGGATGGTTCTCTTCTCTTATGGACGACAATTTGATTGTAATAAATGCAAAGTATCGAAGGACTCAAATTCTTGTTGGGAAGAATTAGTTTCATGTGGGTTTTTTTAATGTGCAAGGACCATGTCGTGCTAGTTAATTTCATTCAAGATTCTTTGGTTTAGCATGATTGAATCATTTTAAAAACTCATCAATTAATAGTTGGATTTGAACTCTGACCCCAGGTTGGAAGGATTGGCTTTGAGTTTTGGCTAGCTTAGAGCTCTAAACTATTTATGTTTGTATTTATCCAGGTTATTGAAAGGATTGCCTTCCAATTTTTACCAACTCAAAACTCTCCAACACTCAGTTTTGTGGGTGTTTGAAAGAATTACCTTTCGGTTTTGATCATGTCTGGAAGCATTTAGAATTTCCTGGGCCCAACCCCTTTCTATTATTTTTTTCATTTAGTTTTCCCTTTTTCAGATTGGTTTCAGATTACATTGTACATCTCTTAATGCATTTTTCAGAGTTTTTCTAATGTGAAATTTAATTCTTGGACGACATGGTGGACAGAGGTTCGGCAGGCATTAATCTCCAGATTTGTTGCTGTAGAGTGTGGAGAATACATTTTATGCCAACCCAATTTGCAGATAGATTATTGCAGTTTTATTGATCAACAGGATGAGGTGGATTTGCAGTGTTGAAGTTGCAGGCTAAATATTGTTAGTCTGAATTCATCTAATGATTTTTTGTGGGAAAGAAATTTGAATGAAAGAGAAGGTTAAGCAGCGACAGTGCTCTACGGAGAACTTCGTCAAAATGTGCTTCATCTTAACATTACAGCTGGCGGGGCAGAGAATGTTCCTCTTCATGTGTCATTTATTGATTAGTCACTAGTTATTAATACCTGAACCAAGCAGGTATCTATCGATTTTTATTATTTTGTATTGGAAAATGAACATAGGTTATTTGGACTTGGTTTGAAAATATCGTAAATGAAATTCATTTAGTTATTTCTTATTGGACGAGTTTTGAAAATGGGATCATTTTTTAAGAAAAACCTTTTATTTATTGATTAGTTAATATAGATTATATTTCATCATATAATTATTTGTAATATTTTTAATGTGTAATTCTTTAATATGTATAATGTTGATTTTCAAAATAATAATATAAAAATATTAAAGTGTAAGACTCAAAAAATTCAATTACTGTTGTTTTTCATGTTAGGTTGGAAAAGGTGATGTGTTTTCCATTTCAAGGTTGTATTTGGTAGTAGAGGTAACTAAGGCGATGAAAGCCATTTGATTTTACAAAGTGGGTTTTGGGGCAGAAGAGGATGCTAAGAGCTCAGTCCCATGTTCCGGGATATCTAAGCATTTTTAAGTAGGTACTGCCAAGGAATTACAAGGGTTGAGTTTTATTTACGGTCCTATTAGTTTTATTTTTTCTACTCTAGAAAATATTACGTTGTTTCTGTGGTCCCATGAGTTTTTTTTTTTGCTACCTAAAAGTAAAGAAATACATTTTAATCCAAGTGCAAAATTGCATTTCCAAGAAAGCCTTATCAAGAGGTAATCAAATTCAGACTGCATTATAGAGGAATTATAATGGTGTACTCTAGCACTATAAGTGCTAGCCAATAGGGTTAAAGAACGTATTTCTAGTACCATAGCTAGGTGGAATCTATGCAAGCGCCCAACACTCACTGAACTATTGCCAAACATAATGCAAGAAGCGATTTCGAGAGTGTTCACAATCTATTTTGGCTACAAGTGTTAGATAGATTGTGACTAAAAGAGAGAAGACTAAGCATACCCTTCATGACATATATTAATAAAGTACTTACATATGTACTTTATTTTTTCATTTTGTGCTTGTCATTAAATGCCTTGGATGAAAATATTTCTGTAGAGCTGATACACATAAGAACCCATACACACACATATCATTTGTGTTATAAGGGGATTCACCACAGTTGGACATAAGGTATCTAGGAAAACCACCAAGAGTATTAAATTCATTAGCCTCCAAGTCAACGATTATTAATAAGAGAGAATCTCTATTTTCAGATCAATAATTGAACTAAAGATACACTTTGACCAAGGGAGAAGTTGACTTAGTTTTCTAGCCAAGTATAAACACATGGTTAATGGTATATATTGATAAATCACCCAACACCCTATCACTGTGGGATTGTGAAGTGAGAGGGTAGGCCCCAATACCAAGCCAATAGCATTGCCAACACAGATACCTTTCAACCTAAACATCCTAAAACTGTTCATAGATTGCTTTTTAGTTCCCTATTTTTAGCCAACTTCCCTATCACACTTAAAATAACATAATAATGTAACAACACTTAGAATGACCACTTCGAATTTAATTTTTAGTTAACTACTTGCTCTTTGGTCATTGTGTGTTGTGTTGTAAAAAATTGTATTGACCAGCATTGGTGCAAGGTTTTGCGCTATGTGCATTAGATAATTCTCATTGCTCCAATTATTTGTTTTGCTTCCATTTATTGCTTCCAATTACATTGCAAATCTTTCCCTATTTTATCACACTCATTCTATTCGATACAGTCTCTTATAGACTGAGTTTTACCCTATCTGCAATACTAAGTTGACCTAGTTGACTCTGTATCCCTTTTACCAGTCAGGTTATAGTACTAAGTTGACATGGTTGACTCTATATCCCTCTTTCCAATTTTGTTACAATACTAAGTCGACCTGGTCAACTCTATATTCTTATCTTCCTTCTATCAAATAGTACTATGTCCCCCTAGTTGACTCTATACACCTTGCTTGTTACTATTCTATGTGTGGTTATATAATTTTATTTCATAATGATGTCATGTTTTTAGCCTTTTCTTAGTCAAGAATATTACATAATTAAGGATTTAGATCAAAACCTCATTTTATTACTTCAGATGAAACTAATAAGTTTCTTCCTTCATCATTTCCTAATCCAAAACAAATCACTACAAAAGGTAATGCAGTTGAGGTCCATCATCATATTCCTCCTCCCAATACCAATTTTGAGAATACTCCATCTAATATGCTTCCTCCCACCAATGCTAATAATCCCCCTCCTAACAGCACTAATACCCCACCTTCAAATAGTAATGCACCAATCGACATAACTCAAAAATTTTCACAAATATTTCAACAAATAAACATCATATAAACAATTAATCATTCCCAAATAATGCACATGAAACAATATTTATTATACATGATTAATCAACCACCTCAAGTCATCATGTCTCAACTAAATCAAAAATTTATCCCTCCTCCTCTTAGACATGCCAATGGGAATATTATGCCTTAACCTAAAATGAATAACAGAATTCTTCAACATCTTCAAAATGAACCTTTACCTCTATTCATTGCATCCATAGATATTGGAAACATTTTTCCAACTATCACATATGATGCGACTAAAGATCCTACTATCTTTCTTAAGTCTTTTGGTAATATTTATAAGGAATGGGTCTAAACTAACACCTTTGATACCACCAAAGTCTTATCCAAAACCTTTCTTGGTGATGCACTTGAATGTTATAACCAACTTCTTAGACATTCCATCTCACAACTAGAGGATTTAGTCAATGCTTTAGTGAAGAAAAACCAACATGATGACCTTATTGAAAATTACCTTAGTCATTTCATCAATGCCAAACAACCTCCTAATGAATCTACTCACACATTCATGAAATGATGAAAGTCTCTAACTCATAAAGTGGACCATAACATGAATGATGATGGTATTTTAAAATTATTTGTTACTGCTATTAAATATCCCCTTTAATACAAAGTTTAAATATTTTCCCCTAAAATTTTAAAACCATTAGGGCAAGAAAAAAGGCAAGAATTTATTATGACTTAGTTTAAAAGACCTCAAATAACTACTAAAGTACATTTCCAATCATTTTCTTAGAACATTGATTCATCCAAACCTCCCCAACCTTAAAATGGAGCATCCAATTCAATCAATTTAAAACCAACCCACCCTCCTTTGAGCCTAGAACAACCTAAGAAGAAATTACCACCCTCTAAACCCATGAACTTTGATCCATCCAAACCTCCTCCAAAATAGTACAATCCTAATAAGTTTTATTGGTGGTATGCAACTCTAGGTCATTCTCTTGATTCTTATCATGATCTTCACCGATTTCTTCTTGCTTCCTTACTTGGTCCACATGTCAATGTTGATATTCTCACAAAACAAAATTATCAATATTATCTTCAAGCTTTTCAAATTCAATCTAAAGAACCACAATCACATAAACATAAACTACCTAATAAACAACAATAATTATCCCATACCTACACCTCATACACTAATGTTATTTAAACCACAGTTGATCCTTCTTCTGACATTAATAAGTAAAGGATAGCTAAAAAGAATAAATTTAAACATATGATTGCATCCATTGAACCTCAACCTCTTAGGTCACATGAATCCAAGGAGAAATTAGTTCAAATGCCTACTCTAAAGTATATCATACACGTCCTCATTTACCTCATTTACCTCTTCATACCTCTCCTACACATCCTATGCCATAGTCAACATCTATAAAATATAACAAACTAATGCATTTACCTATATCCAAATGTACCTACCAACCCAATGTAAATCAAAGGGTTCAATGTTACCTCACTCCACCTCACATGTTGGGGCATCTTACAATGCCCATTTACATGTCCCTTTAGACTTTGGGGCATCTTGTGATGCCCATCATTACAACCACTTATCCATTAGGGCATCTTAAAATGCCCACTCTTATTCTAAAATTCATAATAAAAAATAAATTGAACTTCAAGAAACCTTTCGAGACTTATAGACTTGTATTTCACATTCTCATGTTTAATATAGATGTTAGCACAGGGCTTACTTATTATTTTTTTATCTCATGTTTCATTGTTTTAGTGCACTTTACCTATTTTAATCACACATTACTAGCATCATTGTCACATTTGGGTTCTTTGGTTTTATTACACATTACATTTGGCATTTGTTTTCATTTTGGTTCATATATATCTCTTCATTTTTATCTTTTTATGCCATTCTTTGCCTTAGTAGTTTTATGATTATTTTCCCTCATTATTTAGCATTCATCTCATTAGTGTGTACCTTGTGAATTGTAGTGCAAGACCATAGATAGGATTAGGCCTTCCTCATAAATTACCATATCAAAACATATTTAAATAACTTTTTAGGATGACTACTACATTCGTTAGTGCTTGTGATAGATCTTTTGTAGGTTAGTATGGCTTCTCTAGTGACATGACTATCATATCATAGCCCTGACCCTTTCATAAACATTATTTTATCTCATTATGATCAACTAAGAGCATATTCATCTTTGTATCACTTATTACATAGATAAATCTCTTATGATACCCATATTTCCCTTATCTCTTTTAATTTGAGGTTCAAATCAGTCAATTTTGAGATTACACACTTACTTGTGGGTGTGTCGAGGAGTCTTTATACACCTTGGTCTTTAGGTCCTTTTATCTAGTGACCAAGTGTAAGATCTCTTGTGTTTTTTACCTATTTCATTCATGTTTGGATATTTGAATCTGTATTGAGGAGGAGGAATAGAAAAATCCAAAATAAGTTGAAAGTCAAATCATAAAATATAAACAAAAGGCACTAATTAAAAGGCAAAAATAATCTTAACATTCAAATCACACCCAAAGATGCGATATATATTTGGCACATATCCTATCTTAGTCAAAGCTGAAACTCTATATTTGACCTAATGATAGAGCCAAGGTCCATTTTGGGTATGGTAGGGCAATAGACTAGGGTAGGAAGTCTCATTATCTCATATATTATCTAGTGCCACCTACTTTTTTACACAAGTACCCAATCTTTATAGTAGACTGATGGCTCTGTAATAGGTCCTGAGGAACAAAGAACATGTTGTGGAATGTATATCTATTTTACTCTTCATGCAAATAGCCTTCATGGGTGGATCTATGTACTTAACTTGTTAGTCCATGCTTTGTGTTCATTAGTCAAAGTGTCTTAATTCCAGTTGAATAGGATAAGACCTTGCTCATAAACACCCTCACACCATTTTATTACCATACCATCTCATTGTCATACTATTCATGTCATTAGGTGGTTGTGGTTTCATACATTGTATCTTATAATAGAACCTAAGTTTTGAGTTTTCATCCTTTAAAGCTGTTGATTTTCATTTATCCATCATATTCTTGTTTGATTTTTGTGGAATTCACGTCTGTTACATATGACATTTTTACGTGTTTTTATTTATGTATGACTTCTTCATATTTATCTTGCATCTTGAATTACATTTAGTTTTTAGTCATTCATGTTTTTATTTATGTTTGATTTGACATGCTTATCTTACATGGGCTTATTTTTCACTTATATATCTTTGTTAGTTTTGTTTGCATTGATATATATTTTTTGTCATTTATGTTTTACATGATTCCCAACGTGATTTAGTATGCTTTAAAGTTTTTTTCCATTTATGTTTTACATGCTTTCTAACATGATTTAGTTTGTTCTATAACCATATGTCATTCATTTTCATTCATTATTTTAACCTTGCCTTAACTATCTTATTTTACCAATTTTTATAAGTCCCTCACTGTTACTTTAACCATCCTACGTACACATGTATTACTTCAATTGTTAGATTTTTACCACTAGGATTTATCAAATGTAGGTTCTACACCCTCCATTATCAGGACTAGGATGTTTGCATACAATCAGTAAGTGAAAAGGTAAGTTAAGGTATGTATATGGTATTTTTAATTACTCTCATTTCATTTTAGCATTACTTTTTGTATTTTATTTTTAGTTATCCCAATTTCATTTGTTTCTATGTTCTTTCTTGAAGCACCATCCCATGTGGCACCTACATGATAGATGATGAGCTTTGAGTGGGGTATATCTATACACATAATATTTTCAAACTTTTATCAATTACTAATGTTATCCATCTTGTAGAAACCTATCGAGTCTCAATCTCTTTGAGTGCATGCCTTAAGGGGTATACTGAGAAAGGGGTGGGAAGACTATTGGGATTTTTCAGAATCGTTATCCATTATTTCCACTTATTACCAATCCAACTAGCTCCTAAAACCATTCCCCTAAGCTTGGACTTCTCTTTTGGACACTCCTCTAGTATTTTTTCACATTTCATATACCTTTTTCTAACCTAAAACCTATTTTTATAGTTTACATGACTGTGTCCAATGTGTTAAAATTTTACTCTTATTGATAAAACATATTTGGGGTCTAGGTCAGCTCTTGGCAGACCTAGTCTATGATCTAGTGAGTTTTTCCCAATAATGACACTAGGTCAATTGGGTTGACCCTCTCGATCAAAAATTTAGGAAAGGTTTAGGGTTAGATCCACCTGTATAAAAATAATCATATTTCCATTATTTAGAGAAGATAAAAAGAAGTAAGATATATTGTGCATATGCTTATCCACCATTCTACTTGAGGAGCAAGTTTAGGGTTTCATACTTTCTTTGGAGATACATATCTTATCTTGTGGAGAAGTATTTTAAATGCATTGATAGATTATGTATCCTAGAGATAATTTATCCTTATTATCCTTACATATCATAAAAACATCTTTTGAATCACCTTGGTCAAGGGAGAGATTGAGGCTAAATAGGTTCTTATTCAAAGGTAAGTATTCCTAACTTTGTTCCTCCTTTGTAAGAGTAGATAGATATGTATTTTCACTTCTCTTCGATGTATTAATATTTTGTATAAATTGACATGAGTATGTGTATTCTATGCATGTTTATTTTTAGTATTTATTTCCCCCACTTTATGCCATAAGCTTTGGTGAGCACTAGGCTAGATTTTTTCTTTACTTGTTATTAGTATAGTGAATATGAAAAAAAATAACTTAGTTAGGGTTATTGCATAATTTTTTTTACTGGAGGATTTGAAACCCTCTTTAATGATATTATTGTGGTAAGATATCCCCTCATTAGGTCTAGCAGATCCATATTGGTCATGTTCTTGATTATCTAATGCATCCCTAATTAGAAGTGTAAGTAGGATCTATCTTCTCTAAAATATGGTTGATTTATGGATCTAATGACTTTATGATTGCATATAGTGAGTACTTGCAATTTGTCCACATCAGTCAATCACTCTTGTAGATCTGATAGCCACAATGCCTCTATCAACTTCGAATACCTTTGACATCTCTATGAAATATAAAATAACAAAATTTTTATCAAACTTCCATGTCATAAATAATCAAAATATGTTTTACAATTTTCAAATTAGTCCCTTTTGATTTAGTTTCCAAATACTCTACACAATTAATCAATTTTAATACTAAATCAACCTTGTATTTTGTTTGTGATACTAGATCGGCCATTTCACATTCCTACTAGATTGACTACATCGATATTACATTGGCTTATTCTAGAAAACTAAATCAATCCTATTGTACATAGTCAACCCTTACCCCTTACCAACTAAGTTGGCCTATTGCTATCTAGTTAAACCCATTCTAGCTTACTAAATCAACCCACTACTATGTAGTCAACTTTATAATTTTACTTCACCTTATAGATGATGTCAACTAGGTCGACTCTATTCATCCCCAATGATGAATTTTTGACCATTTACCATAAATACTTTTGACATTTATTGGTCTAAATTCTTCCTACCCAATACCTTATTTTACCCCTAGTTTACATAAAAAATTTCTAGTGTACATTTTAGTGCCTAGATTTTTCGTAACACTTAATTTTTTATTTTTAGATTAATTTTAAATAGAAATACTCAAAAATTTGAAATTTCCAATTGGTTATTTGTGTTTCACCTGATGCATCCATTGTGCATCTTCTTTGTCTCAGTTGTTATATCATCACCATGATTACTCTTTTGTCTCCAACTAGGTCTCTCAGAGTTATGTTTTCTCAGAATAATAAAAATAATAAATGACTTATTTTTCACCCTATTTATATTTACTATTCAAATATTTACCATTAGATTCCATCTTTTGATCATATCTTTATTTATACTATCTCTTTTGCTAGACTATAAAATGTTCTAGAAATTTGATATCATAGAGAATATTTTCCCCTATTATATGTATATGTTGTAAAAATTTCAATTGTAGTTCTTTTTCACTAACTTCTACAGGTTCACCTATTGCTTTCTACATTAGATACCTTCACATTTCTTGCATCTCCTTCTTTATCTATAAAACTAATGTAAGTAAAAGTACATGTTTTTCAATTCTATCTTTTCATTTATCTTATTTTTTCCTTAATGCAATTTATTCAGCTTTAACATTATGTGTTACTATGTTCTTTTCCCAAAGCACCATCCCCTATTGCACCTAAGTGACATGTGATGATATTCAAGTGGGGCATATGTATACACATACTATTTTCAAACTATATAAATTGTTGATGCTTTCTCTCTTATAGGGACCCATCAAGTCTCAATATCTTTAAGTTTACGCCTTAAGGGTTACACTGAGAAAGGTGTGCGAAAACCATTGGTGCTCTGTAGGATTTTTATCCATATATTACCACTTTCTATATATGTAACCATCTCTTAAAAATATTCCCCTAATCTTTGCCTCCTATTTTTCACCCTCTTCTAGTCATTCTACACCTTCATTAGCCCTTCCCTAGCCTAAAATACTTTTTTTATGGTTTAAAATATAATGACAGGCCCATCAACCCCATACTCTAATTGATAAAACTCATTTAGGGTCTAAGTTAGATCCTGGTCGACCTAGATCAGGACCTAATTTGTTTTTTTCAACACTGATATAGAGTTGAATGGGTTGACTGTGTCAACTAAAATATTAAAAAGGACTAGGGTTAGATTCAACTATATACACATTCTCATTTCATTATTTATTTAGGAAGATAAGAGAAGAAGAAAAGATATATATTCCACATATGCTTATCCATCATTCTACTTGAGGAGCATAGCTTAGTGTTTCATACTTTATTTGGAGATATGGATCTTATCTTGTGGAGAAGTCTTTTAGATGCATTGATAATTTGTGTAGAATATAAATAATTTATCTTTGTTATCCTTACATATCACAACAATCTCTTATAAAACACCTTGGCCAAGGAAGAGATTGAGGCTTGACGAGTTCATATTCAAAGGTAAGTATTCCTAAATTTGTTTCTCCTTTGTAAGAGTAGATAGATATGAATTTGTACTTCTCTCCAATACATTAGGGTTTCTTATATATTGATGTGAGTATATGTATTTTATGCATGTTTACTTTTAATGTTTATTATCCCCTCTTTGTGCCACAAGATTTGGTGAGCACTAGATTATACTTGTTATTAGTTTAGTGAATATGAAAACAAAGGACCTAGTTAAGATTATTGCATAGTTATTTTTGACTGAAGGCTTTAGAACCATCCATAATGATATTATTATGGTAATAGATCCTTTGTTTAGGTCTAGCGGATCCATCTTCGTCATGACCCTTAATATCTAATGTATTAACAATCAGAAGTGTAAGTAGGATTTATCTTCTCTGAGCTAAGATTGATTTATAGATCAGTCTCATTTATATTTATAGACACACCAAAAATGACAAAAAAAAAAATGAAACAAATAAACCAACCTGCTAAGACCCATTAACTTGGTACCTGATTATGACTATAACTCTATTCCTAAGCTTCTTGATCTATGGTCCATATATTATTTTAGAATGTAATATGGATTTTAAATCTATTTTTTAATGTTCATCTTCACGTACTAATTTAATAGACATTTACAAGTTAAAATAAAACCCATAAAAACAAGATAACAAACTCAACCAATAAAAATAAAACTTATGTAAAGCTTTAGGTCACATTATTGACCAACATTGAATTTATTAAACATAATAATAATAATTAAAAAGTTCAACTGTAATCATTTATAAAATTAGAATAATTAAAATAATCAATAGATTAATTATCCTAAACAAGTCAATGTAATCATGAATGCTAATAATTCTAATTGTCACTTCCAAAATCAATCTAATAATTCAACATGATTTCATAAACCTTGGTCAAGTAATCATAACTTAAAGATTCATAAAAAGCCAAACCAATAAGATGAAAATAATAATATATTAATCCCAAAACCCTTGCAATAATTTTGAACCCCTATGGGGACTCCCTATGGTCCTTGTCCCCATATTAACTGTAGTTTGAAACAACTAATATGCTTTTTCTTTTATATTTTTCATTAAATTTATTTATTTAACCATGACTATACCCAATTAGGGTTTTGAAAATAATAAACTAAATAAAAACCCTAGTTTATATTTAATACACCTGAGCTATATAGATTTCATAAAAAAACCATCAACTTAACAAAAATAAATATAAGCTACAAATAGATCAATAGTCACCATAAATCTATATGTATTTTATATTACACTACAACCCAAATAAATAACAAAAACATGACTATATCAATATACGATAACACAGTCTCTATATAGAAGGTCATACTGACTTCTAAACAACCCAGCCAAATCTTTGACTTCCTAATAAGTCAAACATAAACACTAAATAAAAACCCAACTATAATCATAAGACAAAAAAAAAATCATTACACATAGTCAAATTTAAAAACCCAGTTAGGAAATTTTTAAAAATACAATTTCACCATTCAACAAACTTGTTTTCCTCGTAAAAATATGTAGTGACTTCATAATCCACTAATAAAAACAATGGTCATTTAAAACCATGACCTCACTATGGAGTAACCTTATTATCAACATAATGATAATGCCCACCACAACCATTTCACACAAAATAAATGTTATTAACAAAAAAATAGAATATTGTAAGTGCTCAATCGATCCATGGTCAAACCATGAAAAACAAATGAAAACTAATGCGATGGCCCTTACTAGGATTTTTTCCAAAAATCAAACTAATATAATTTTTTTGACTAAATACCTAAAAATTTTCCATTCAACTACATTTTTAGAAAATAAACACAGAACCATGGTGAATATGGTTCATGCTAAGTTATACTACAAAGGGGTAAATCTGCACTTATGCATTGAAGCAACTAAAATAAAAATATACCTATGCAACAGATCACCATCAATAGCTCTTTAATCCAAGAATCCATATGATATATGGTGTGGTCATCTTCCTTTAGTATGACATCTTTGGATTTTTAGATCCACTTATTACATATTGATTTCAAAGGAGAAAAGAAATAACTTGGACCATATGAGTCAAAAATGAATCCACTTGGGATATTCTGAATCCTCCAAGGCATATGGGCTATACGATGAGAAAGAGAAGAATTTTCTTATCATAAGAGAATTTGTATTTTGTAAGAGTAAAAAGGACAAATAACACATTAATTGAAATTCATGTTGACTTGAAAAATATGTAAATTTTGACAAGTTGGGAATCTATTGATTTTATATTATCTCCTATACATAATATTGAAAATTTTCCTAAAGGAGAGAGTGAAAATTAATTATAAAATGATTATGGGTCACTATAATAAAGGGAAAAAATGATGGAACTTTAGAGGATGAATCTGAAGCACCTAAAACATATAAATAGATGCCAAAGTGGGACAACCAAACATTGAAAGATGTGAAATCTGATGAAGTTGGGAAAATAGCAATATAAGTGAACATGCAACTACATCATAATCAAATAAATACATTGATGAAACTCAATATAGAATTGAAAAATGCACCCTGAATGATTATCCAAAATAATAACTCAATGTTGTATTTAATTCAAAACCAACATCTTTCAAATAGGTTGAGAAGCTTGAATCTTGGAGAAAAGCAATGAAAGATGAGTACAATGCATTGATAAAATTTTAAACTTAAAAATTGGTTGATCCTCTATATGGATTCAAGCCTATTGGCCACAAGTGGGTTTACCACAATAAATACAAGGTTGATGGCTCACTTGACAAGTAAAAAAAAAGCTTGTCATAAAGGGATATGTTTAAAAAGAAGGAATTGACTATAATGAAACCTTTTAGGTATAGTAAAATGGACTACCATTCGAGCCATGTTGGCTTTGGTATCTCACAATGGATGAAAATTTCACCAAATAAATGTCAAAATACATTTTTGAATGGTAACCTTAAGGAAACTATATACATGACACAACCAAAATATTTTTTAGTTAAATAACAAGAACACAAGGTGTGCAAATTAGACAAATCATTATATGGTTTGAAACTAATCCCTTGAGCATGGTATAAAAAACTAGCTGAGCACCTCATAAACATGAACTTCAAACATTTTGTGTTTGAAGATGTAAATTTTTTCATCAAAATACTTAACAAAATAATCATGTTTATGGTGGTGTATGTTGATGATCTGATCATCACAATGAAAAATGAATGATAGACTACAAAATTTAAATTAGCGTTGATGAATAGAATTGAAATGATTAATTTAGGTTACCTTCATTACTACTTGGGTATTGAAGTAATTCAAAAACTAAAGTATTTCCTTGTTAATTAGCAAAAGTATGTTGGTGACATTCTGAACAAGTTTGGAATGGAAGATTGTAAGCCTCTCAACATGCCCATGAAATAGAATCTCAAATCGACATCTGAAGTTTTAACATATTTGATTGATGCCACTAAATTCTTACAACTCATTGGAAGTCTAATTTATGTGATCACAACTCAACCATATGTATCATTTATAGTTAGTTTAATCTCAAGATTTATGGAACAACACAAGGATAATCATTGGGTAGTAGTAAAAAGAATTCTCAAATTTCTCAAAAGAACACAAAAATTTTGGGCTTAAATACTCCAGGGCAAGAGACTTAAAACTAGTTGGGTATTCATATTCTGACTATGTTAGTGATCATGAAGATAAGAAGTCCACCTTAGGTTTTCTAATGAATTTAGGAACAAGAGTTCTCAGTTTGAAATCTAAGATGTAATAAGTACCGATAATTTCTTTAGTAGAATTAGAATATATGGTCATTTTATAGGTAATTAGAGAGATATTATGGCTCAAAAATATTCTTATATATTTACAAGAGCAACATGTTTTATCAACACCTCTCATGATTGATAACACTTCTATAATTCGAATGGTAAAAAAATAGTCTTTCACAACTAAATTAATCATAATAATATTAAATTTCGTTTGATTAAACACTGTGCAAGTTGGTAGTGTCAAGTTAAAACATTGACCTACAATAGAGCCACCAATAGACATCCTATCAAAAACACTTGGACAATAAAAAATTGAAAAGTTCAAATAAATGCTTGGTCTAACAAAGACCCATACAAATTAAGGGGGGATGTTATAATATAGTAATTTTTATTTATTTGTAGGTGTCTTTTGTCTCTTTAGATAGTTTTTATCTCATTCAATAAGTTGTTCATCCATTCTCATAGGAATATGAAAGGTCTTCTTTAGAATGTGAAGTGAATAAGTATTTTGGTTTTATAATGTAATTTTCTCTCCTCTTTTGATTTAAATAATAAAATATAATTTAATTTTCATTCCTTCAATATTATTTCTAGCCTATCAGGTCCCATTATATTTAATCACTTGATTGTGTTGCATTTTACATAAAACCCATAAAATCATTAGTTGTTGAATGTCTGACTTAAGGAAGAATTAAATGAGATATTTGGAGGGCTCAATCATGACCATTATCTTATGTAAGTCTAATATAAACCTACAACTATATCATTAATGTATTACAAATATTTAACTATGAATTTTTACTAAGAGCAATATAAACAACGAATACAAGAATAATACGATGACATTAAGAACACTTTAGCTAAATACTCTATGTTTTGATGTGAAACCATGGTAGCATTGACCATTTTTTTAACTATGTACATAATCATGTTCTAAATAAAATTAATTATAAATTTAGATACAAACAATTGTCAATGTGAATGTAGGGACTAGCCACTATACGAACCTTATTTAATGCAAGTGGTAAATAAACTCTTTTCAATATGGCATAAAGAAAATAATGTATTTTTCATTTAAATATAAATATGATGTTAAAACATACAATAAAAATCCTTTAAATTTTAGATAATTAATCAAACTTATACTTTGTTTCTTTTTTTTTTTAACCAATCAAATAAAAGTTGAAGGGTTTTTATTCATACATCCACTTTTATTACTTAGTTATTAGTCCTTATTAAGGAAAGTACTATAAAAATCATTCGAACAAATTTTACCTTAGTGAATGACTAGACAACATATTTTACACCATCATCTTCACCGTTAGACTACAACCTACATGATTCATCAACAATTTACAATACTAAAACAAAAATTAATTGCTAATGATTAGTTTATTAGTAAATGACCCTTGAAGATGAATATTATCTGCCCCACCAGCTATAATGTTAGATGAAGCGCATTCCATGCCGCAGGATGGCGTTCTCGGTAGAGTACTGTCTCTAATAAGCCTTCCCTTAATTCCAAATTCTTTCCCATGAAAAAAACCATATGAATTCATGTTAACAATCTTAAGCCTACAACTTCAACACCGCAAATCCACCTCATGCTATATATCAATAACACTGTAATAATCCATCTACAAATTGGGTTGGCATAAAAAGTATCCTTCACACTCTAAAGCAACAAATTTGTAGATTAATGTCTGCACAATCTCTTCTAAAAGTGCTCCCAAAGTATTTTTGTCTATGAACAACAGCTCAATTGCTCATGAACTATGAGTTGACAAAATGGGGAAGGCAATTCTTTCAGAAAAATCTAAATGCTTCCAAACATGATCAAAATTGAAAGGTAATTCTTTCAAACTACCCCAAAACTAAGCGGTAGAATGTTTTGAGTTGGCCAAAATTGAAAGGCAATCCTTTCATTAACCTGCACCAATACAAAATTAAATAGTTTAGAGCTCTAAGCTAGCCAAAACTAAAAGCCAAAGCTTCCAACCTGGGGTTAGAGTTCAAATCCAACTATTAAATGACATGTTTTCAAATGATTCAATAACACTAAGCAAATAATCCTGAATGAAATAAATTAACATGACATGGCCCATGCACATTTAAAAACACACACAAACCTAATTCTTCCCAACAAAAATTTGACTCCTGCAATACTTTGCATTTGTTGTAATCAAATTGTAGCTGGGCTTTCATCATTCTGAACTTGGCCAACTGCATGCGAATTCGGATTTCATTATTACTGTTGGTCTTCACAAATTACTCTCGAAATGTCGATGCTATGAAATCTAAAAGTAGAGAGCTTGGCTAGTACAAAACATTAATAGATTCATGAAATATAAAATAAGATGTTGCAAACTTGTGAAGTGATTCTTAAAAGGGGTGATATTTGTAATCTTCTATAGTTAATTTTACCAAGAAGAGTGATAGCCAATGTTTTTTTCCCGATGCCACCGAAACCCTAAAATGATGACTCATACTCTCTAGTGTTGCTTCCCTCACTTTCAATTTCAACAACTTCATTATCCGTGTTCTCCGTCCTCAAAATGCCATTATAGATTTTTTTCCAAATCTTGTAGAAATATAATTGACGCACAACCCTCTTCCATTACTTTGACACGGAAACAATTCTGAATCAAAAATTCAAATAAGATTATTTTAAAATTTAAATGAAAAATTAATGCTTTCTTTCAAATTACCTGAATGGTCTTGGTAGCGGATGAACATAAGTCTGATGTTATAGTATTCAATAACAAATCAGGATAAAAATGATTTTATATTTATGTGTAAAACTGCTCCATGTTTCTGAGTTAACAAGTCTTAGAAAAATACAGCAAAACTAAGGGTGAATGGCTGTGAAGATGAAATGCACCACCTGGAAATGGTCATATATGTTTTTTACTTTAATCTGTTTGCGTTGAGCACCTTTCAGAAAAATTATTCGAACCCGGCCAGGTATTGGAGAAGTGTCTCTGTTTTTTCAAAAGTTAGAATGTGTGATGGTCATGGGAATGTGGGAGCTGAGAATAATCATGTGGTCCATTGTTTTATTTTTATTTGATACATTAAAGATTGGTGGTCCATACATGATCTAGAATATAAGTTGGATTTTAGTTTTAGTATTTTTATTATATCAATTAATCAATTATATATTTATTGTTGTTTTTTTGTATTTTTATTATATCAATAAATTAATTGTTTTTTGTTGTGGATATAATTGTTGATAACAAGAAATAATTATTTCTTCCTCACTTTATCTATTTAAATTTAATTATTTTTATTATATCAATTAATTAATTATATATTTTTTTGTTGTTTTTGTATTTTTATTATATCAATCAATTAATTGTTTTTTGTTGTGGATATAATTGTTGATAAGATTGAATTTGAATAGATAAAGTAGGGGAGAAATAATTGTTTCTTGTTGTGGGTATAATTGTTCATAAGATTGAAATTGAATCGATAAATTAGGGGAGGATAAAAAATGAATGTAATGATATCAACTTTATACTAACAATTATTCAACGACAATAAAAATAAAAATATAGATAGATACATTAATTCAACCACAATAAGAATGTTTTCATTCCTAATATACAATAAGAATGTTTTCATCCCTAACATATAAACTAAAATACATGTACCATAATTAGTTAATTAAATATAAATCATTTAATTATAATATATAGAGATACTTTTAACATTGTACGTGTATTTACTATCTATTACAATGGAAGTATTAAATAAATAGACTATAATGCATAGTAATGATATAAGTTTTATTTGTTGGTGTCATAATTTTATTAAATGTTTATATTATGTATCATTTATCAATTTTGTGTTGTGAGAAGTTTATTATATTCAAAACATATATATATATATATATATATATATATATATATATATATATATATATATATAGGTAAAAGATATTGTTTAAACAAAAACGGTTTTAAAAGGGGTATTTTATTTATACAATTAAAAGTCAAAAGACAAGAATCATAAAATATACCAAAATATACATGCTAACCACTAGTTTTTTTTTTTTAAAAAAAAAATTGTATTAATTTACCAATAAACAATTTTTCCACTTCCCACTCATTAGCCATATTGTTGATGTGTTTCTTCATATTATCAAGGTCAATCATATCCATCCCATTCTTATTTTCTATATCTTTACCTTTTCATTTTTTACTTGTTCTCAAACCTATATGTTCCTCTTTCTTCTTCTAAAAATCTTCCTTAAGTAAATTGATATTTTTAATATAGTTAGTGATGATTAATCTACTTAATGAATAAGATTTTAGAGATCTTATTTAATTTTTAATTTTTATTTTTCTAATTAAATTAACCTTTCTTCCCACATGACAACTTTATTGATTACATTGTTAATTTTAGACATCTCTAAATACTTTGTAAAGTAATTTCTATGAAAGATTTCTTCATTGATTCATAATTCTATTTAATTTATTATATATTTAAATTTTTAATTATCTTTTATTACCCATTTTAAAATACAATTTTATAAATTTGTATTATATAATAATTGAATAAAAATTAAATCTTTTTAAAATGTCATCCAAACCATCATAATTATTTAAAAAATCTTAGTGGCCCAATTTTAATTCTTAAATTAGAGTAATACTCTTATACCTATAAAAAATAACGTAAAATGAATGAAATTTTACCAAAATAACTTTTCTCCTAAACATAACACTACAATAATTAAAGTTAACAAGCAAGAAAATATTTCATTAATTAAAATCTAATATCTTATATGATATTTCCATTGTAATTTCATGTAAGCCATCCATTTGTATTTTTATAAAAACATCATAAATTTCACATCAATTCAACATTTACATGTGATACGTTAACATAACCTATCTGGTGGCACCAAAAAAAAAAGACTAATCTGATTAATTTGCATTGTGAAATTGGATTCCAATATATGATTGGAATATTATCATTGGATGGATGTCCTACCGTGTTCAAAATATCATATGTCCATACCCTTTTAAAACATCTTATTTTGACATAGGTAAAGTGAGCTGATTAAGTTTGACATCTTAGCCACATTACACATTGATGGCATATTAGAGATCAAAAGTACAGTTATATCTAAAATTACATATATTTATAGTCAATTATATTTTTAAACTTATTTTATTAAACAAGAAAATTAGATTTCTAATTTTGAACTGATGTTAAAATATTTTATTTTTGAGAAGTTTTTTCTGTCCTAAAATAATATATTTTAGGCACTCTCTTCAATTTTGATTCATTCATTCATTCATTCTTTCTTTCTTTCTTTCTTTCTTTCTGTTTTTTCCTTTTTTTCAAATTAAAAAAATGAGTCCTTTTTATTACTGAAAATAGTTTCTTCATTAGGTCTCTCTATTATCCAATAGTCTCATAAATAATACATGCTTCCATACATTAATGGTATAAATGTTCAAGAGGAGTTGGTATTAATAATATTTTGTATTAATTATTTATATTAATAAAAATTTTACATAGTTCAATTTGTTTATTTTATAATTTTTAATATAATATTGTTTATTTCAAAAATATTTTTACATTTATTTTCATTAAATTTGTTTTGCATTTAATGTTTACATCCCAATAAATAAGATAATATATATTTTTAACTACATAAAAATAAAAATAAATTTTTTAATAATAATAATAATAATAATAGACGATAGTAACTGACAAATAAGGGGAAGATATTTTATGATTCGTCATCAATAGATTCGTTTCCCATATAGTTCAAAGTAGGGCGAATGTACCCACTGATTTTTGTCACCCACATCACACATTCTTATTCAAACTTTTTAAAAAGTTTTTCGCACATTCTTAGGCGGGTGAGGATCCAATGCTTTATCCTGTTGTGATATTGACGGTCATAATCAACATGGCTACCCAGACCATTCACGTAGACGGAAAGAAAACATTATTTTTACATTTAATCTTCGGAATTATCTTCTTTGAATTTTTGCTTACTCATTGTTTCCGTGTTAAGGTAATGGATTATTTTTTTCCCTCTATCTACTATTTGTAATAGATTGGGTAAAAATGTATGATGGTATTTGAGGACAGAGAACATGAAGTAATGAAGTCGGAAAAACAACATTGCCTCCTACTTTTCTTGGTAAACCAAATTCAGAAGTTTAAGTATGCCATCATTGGAAAATGGAATCGATGCACAATGCAATTTTACATTTCAAGGTGTTAATGTTTTGTATTAGGCAAGTAGTTTTTTAATTGATTTAGTTTTAGTTTTAATGTTAAAAATTAAGGGTATATACTTATTAAATTGAATTTTATAAATAATTTATAAAGAAATTCGAATTTTTATACAACTATCGAAATTAAGAGTGATTTATGAGTTATTTTAACTTGAAAGGTGCATGTCGGTTGATTTCGTTAAGATTTTGATATTGAATCATTTGGAAATCTCATCACTTTAATAGTTAGATTTTAAATTTAGTCACAAGTTGGAAACTTCATTAGCTTAAATAGTTGCTAAAACTATTTAGGTTTGTATTGACACAAGCTATTAAAAAGATTACCTTCTAGTATTGACCAATTCGAAGCTCTACAACACTTAGTTTTGTGGTGGTGTGAAAGAATTACCTTCCAACTTTGGTCATCTTTTGTCAACACAAAGTTGAAGAGCATTTAAATGTAGATGGCTGTTCACAAAACCACAAAAATACATTCAGAAGAGGTCTTCAGTTCAAACCCAACCCCTTTCTACTATTTCTTTCATTCTCTTTGCCTCTTTTCAAATCGGTTTCAAATTGTATTCTATATCTCTTAATACGGTTGAAAGAGCTTGTTTTCAAAAACCCTGGTGGAGGAAATTAGTCTACACAGATTTTGGAGACAATTCTTGGGCAACATGGTTGATAGAGATTCTGCCGGCATTAATCTACAGATTTTAGATTTTAGGGTATGGACGATATGTTTAATGTTGAACACGATGAGGCGGATTCGCAGTGTTGAAGTTGCCGGCTGAAGATTGTTAGCTTGAATTCATCTGAGGACTGTTTATGGCAAAGAAACCTGGATGTAAGCAAGGTTCAGAGAGACTGTTTACCTCATGGTTTTCCTAGGGACCTGGTATTAAGCCTTAATACAATGACGACACTGAAGGTTGTTTAAGGTTACAATCACATATTTCTTGTAAATTATTATTGTATGCCTTCCTACCGAAATTGAATATGTTTGAAGTTATTTCGAATTTATCTTAATGCAGAGAATGTTAAAAGCCATTGAGTTAGCAAGGAAAAGATTTAACAGTATATTGGGCACTGCTCATGTTCTGGCATCGCCACTTGGGTTGGCCAATAATACTTCACAGCGAAAATAACGGCGTGTAATTACTAAGCCTTTTGACTGGGCATAATAACCGTAAACAAATCTTCCATAAGGGACAGCCCTGTTCAATGACGGGAATAATTAATTATCCATAAAATAATTGACAGTCATAAGTGATTTTCTTTAGTGGTAATTGAATTGACGGTCAAATTCGCATGAACAAAATAGACTTATCGTCTAATGGACATCGAAGTTTTGGACGAAGGCTACACCGGTTGTGGGCCTCAAACTGAATTATGCGTCTACCAAGTTGCCTTTTGATTTACTCATTACAAAATTAATAGTGAGATATATTTATGCCAATAAGCGTGTAATTGTTGGGTTGACCCTTGCTAGACGGTCCATGTCTCTTTTTTAAGGATGGATAGAAACAACCTCTATTGTTTCTGACGTCTGTTGTTTATTGGTTCCTCTGTATTGCAGTATTAGGTGTAGTTGGCAATACAATTTTTTTTTTTTTTTTTCCCCGAATATGTCATGAAGGTTGATTTGTTGGTAGATATTTACATTTCTATGTTTAATGTTATTGTTTTTATTTTTTCTTAAAATTTAATATGTAAAGATGTAGAGGTTTGCTTGATGTTATTAAAAGTATTATTATTAACAACAAATTATGATTTTATAAAAAAAGTTAATTTATATATAAAGCTGTAATATAGGACATATAGTTTGATATTATGTTGAGAATATTTGAGAATCACTTTCATGTGCAGATAAACCTTCTTTCCATAGTGGTTCTTGGTTATTCCATGAGATACAAAGAATGTGTTTTGCTATTATTTTTTTGTATTTTGTGCAATTAGTTTATTCTTGTGATAGAAAAATATTAATTTGTTTCCTTTTCTTTCATTATCTTTATTTAAAAATAGAATGTTGCAAAGTAGAAAAGTGTAGAGAAATCATTTTGTTGAGGTGGTTGACTTATTTTCCAAGCATTCATTTTTTTGGGAGGTTGTATCTAATTCATGAGTATGAAAATCCTTCTTTCCATCCCTTCTTACATTGTATTATACATTTTTTTGCTGAATTTTAATGTCAGTGTAAGGATGCAAAGGATCACCTGATATGTTATTAAACGAAACAAATGGTTTCATTAATAAAATATTAAGGTCATATGATTTTTTGGGGTCTATATATATGAAGATGTAATCTATCAGATCAATTTTATTATCATGATTAGAGTCTTTTCAAATCATCTTCTTGTGCATGTAATCCTCATTCTATGATAGTTTTTCAGTCTTTCTTGACATGCAAAGAAAGTTTATTGCTTTATATATACTCTATATGTCTCAACCTCCCAAGCTGAGCATGCTCGTGACCTTTTTATACATTTTCCCTATCTATATAACCATATCCATATCCATAAATGGCTAGGCTTTACCAACTATAGAGGGCAAAAGGACTATTTCTATTTTCTAGTTCAAGGCTAAAGGCCACTATATCTACATGTGTCCCTTTCCCCCTCTGTTGGGTTTCTTATTATTAATATAGCCTCAATGTTGATGTCTAGCCCAACGAGCTAGTGCACTGGCCCATTCATGCAAACTTGTGGTCTTGCGCACTGACCTAAAGCATGTATCTAAAGATTAGTTCCTACAAATTATGTTGTGCAGTAATATAAACTTAGTCATATCCTTCCTTTGATTATGTAATTTAATGGATACTACATGAAATCATAGATAAAATACTTTGATTCTAGGATTACTAATGCAAACTAATGCCATTTCATTGCAGAGTTAGTTATTTATAAAGAAGACAAGAATTGGGAATATTTCATATTAAGTCTCAGCTGAGAAATTTCTCAACTCAACTTAACATAGATACACAACTCATCCATTCAACTGAACATGAATACAAAAATATATATTAATACACAACTCATATATTAAGCGTAAGCATTATTAAGTCAAAATTCCATCCTCTTAGTGCTTTACAATAGGAGTATTTATACTTGTTTATCCTTGGCCAAGTATTTACAATATTAATGACCTAAATAAATGAATAATGAACTTTCAATATACTGAGAGTCATGGTGCTTTGTCAACTAACTTATCCTAAGGATCTGAGCCTTTGGGTCCCCTATATACTCGCTCAATGCTATATCCTTACTACCATGTGTTCATCTTCTTGCTGGTTGCTCTAGAACTTCTGATGAATAAGGTCTGGGTGACCCATATGAATCATTCCTTAACCATTCCCACTTTTCATGCTCTTCTCATGTCCTTCACTATTGCTCTGAATTCATGCTCTTGGGTTCCTTGTGATTAATTATCCTTTAACTGGGTCTTCATGTGCTAGTGCTTTCATGCCTTTATCCTCTTATTCCCTATAGGTTCTATGCCATTGTACTTTTGTACTCATAAAGTTCTGTGCCATAGACATTCCACGCTATGGTCTTTCTGTGTCATGCTGGTTATGCACCAAATTAGATAAACACATAGCTAAATTTTGAGGCTAACATCACCCCACACCATGCTCTTAGTCTATCCTAGACTAAGTCATGCTAACAGCCTCTGGAAAATACTTAGGTCCTATTTGCTTGTTCTCCTTCTTGATATTATCCCAATGTGATAATGCATCGAGCAACTTGGCAATTATTTATTTTATGGCTTCTTTGGATGACTTCATCTCCTCAAGTTGGCTGGATATCTCATTTGCCTTCTTGATTAATTCATCTAGGGATGCAGTGGCATCCTTCTAGACATCTTCAAATGTTGAGACTTCTTTGACAACCTATCTTTGGAGTGCTGCAGAACTTACATTCAGTTGTTGACGTTGTTTGTTGATCATTTTCTGCATCATCTCCACATCCTTGAATAATTTGGCATGCTTGGTATGATATCTTATTAAGAGTGTAACATCAATCATCTACTACTTCTAGGCCTCTTTTACTTAGAGCTGAGACTCCAAGATCTTATTTGGGTATGCTAGCCACTCAAAACTTCCATCCAAAATGGGAATGACTTCCCCACATCTCTCTAGGGCATGATTCCAAACTTTGACTTCCTTGATGAATTATTTCGTTAGCTCTAATCCTTCATCTTTTGACACAAGATCCTCTTTGCAATGCTTCAATAATAGGTTCATCAAGGTTTCTAATTTAATTGTGGCATACCTATCGAGAGGTATGCCATCCATCAATGCTAGCTCCTTTTCCAAAATTGTTTTGCAGATGTTCAATGTTCTAAATTTTACCTATGTGTCCTCTTTGATCTACTATTTTAGAGTAACCACTTCCTCATCCAGTGCTTATTTGGTAGTAACTTCCTTATTATACATACCCACTACTTGGGTATGTTTCCTCTCATCATTACATGCATCAAAATCTTGCAAAATGTTCTAACATGTAACCTCTATAGAAATCTTCAAAAATGTCATGCTCGCTTGAAGAGGGGTGATCTTTAAGGGATCCACCCATAATGGCTTAGGTAGAAAAAAATCATCAAGTCCCAAAGAGAGGCTGTCTTGGGGGAACTCAAATTTGTGCTCCTCATTATACATGTCCAACAAAAAAGACACATATTTACTTATTTCTTAGGTTATATCATGAGGAATGAAGTATGGCCATAGATAAAGCATCCTATTAGGGGCACCCACTTGATATCGATTGTGAATATTTGTAGATGCATCACTAGAAAGTTATTTTATCGACCTAACTAACTCTTTTCCTTTATTTAGGTTGCATTTTAGGACCTCAAATTCTACATCAGTGCTATCAACGAGCATCTCACCCATTTTTTCTTCCTCACCAACACTCTCTTCTCCATAGAGTAGCTCAACATTAAGCGATGAGTCATCAAAGGTGGCCTTTGCCTTCTGTACTAGGGAGTGTGTCTTCTCAGAGTTAGAATCTAATGCTTCCACATGTAGTGTAGGGACTTCCTACTTAGGCACTTGTTATATGGTCTACTACTGTGAAGCTCTTGACGTAGACACTTTTAGGGGAGATGGAGTTTTTTTAGGGGGTGACTGTAGAGTTGGAAGAATATATAGAGGAGAGGGTGGAGGTAGAAGGACTTGCATCGGTCATGGGGGAGGTGAAGGGCACTATGGAGAAGGACAAGGTGCGTAAGGGTGAGGTAAAGATGGGCATGGAGGAGATGGATATGGAGGAGATGGTTGAAGAGATGAGGGGCTTGGTTGTGGAGCATAGGTAATCTTTTATCACTTTTATGGTGCACGTTGACCACTTACACTACCATCATGCTCAACCTTCTTCTTCTTCTTCAATAATGATGTTGATGGGATATTTTCCTTAGGGTCTCCACCCTTTGGATCCTTTCAAGGTAAAAATGTATAGAACAAGTTGGGTACTTGTTCTCCTACCGTTATCTTCTTGACCTTTATGTCTATCAAGTTTGTCTCCTCCTTATCCTGATAAGCCTTCTTACCTGGATAAACAAACATTTTTTGAAGGTTATGATTCTCGAAATCAATCTTATCATCTTCCAAGGCAATGGGTTATGTGTCAAATATCTGGTTCATGGAGTCAAAAAAGTACCACATCAAGAAGGCATATGAAAACTTCAGCCATGCAAAAAGTTCTCTAGAAGGGATCATCGTAATGCGCTTGAGGGAGAAGTGATGCTTCACTGCAAACATGCAATGGTAATAAAGTTTTGCATAACATGTAGCACCAAATATCTATGACTCATGACCATTTTTAGCCTTTTAAAATGGTCTACATTTATATTTTAAAATAGTTTTAAACAAGCATTGACATGGAATCTATATCGTCATTACCTAAAGTCTCTTGCAATCAAAGTATTTCACATTTGTACAAATCTAAATAATATTATAGTTAGGAATCAAATACTAATTATAATTATAGATTATAATATTAATCAATTAATACAAGAATATATAATGGAAAAGTATGTGCTAACTATGTTGACAAAGGAATTTGAGAGAATATGTAAATGCTATATTAATGAATTCAAACCCAGATTGCAGGAGGTGTGGAAACATAAAATAGTTAACACCCTTGCTCAATCCCCCACCATATTAGGTGTAGATGAGCATTTCCCTCAATTAAATATGTATTTTTTAAAGCTAAATCTTGCATAAAAATCTGAAACTTGAGCTCAATTTCATATGTGCTACAAAAAACCCAACTCAAAATTAAATTTGAACTCCATTAATATGAACAACAAATTACCCAAATAGTATCATTAAAATAACAAACATATAATATTTTTTTAGATGTTGTACTTTTGATGTCCATATTAAGACATTTATAAAATGTGGAAGAATACTAAATGTAGAAAGATCATTTTTTCACTATGCTTGGGCCACTCCGTTTCCTCCATTGACAAATTCGATGAAAGCCACTTAGGCTACTATTGCATTCAGATCACCTGATGTTTATTCATTGCTTGACATATTATTCTAATTTTATTTTAAATTAATTTCCTCATTATCATCATCCTCATATGTTAAAAACATATTATGCAATATGTAACATGCAATAATGGTCTTTGGTAGCATTTAAAAATTATACTAACAAATTTTAGAATGAAAAATTATGCATATGTTATTTAGCCTTCCGAATGCACATTAAACAATAATTCTTGTTGAAGATAATTTAAAGTTAAACTCCCATTGACCATTTTTTGAAGCTCCATAAAATGAAGTGATTAACCATTATAATAATGGATAAATAGCATCACCAATAATGTATTCTCTCACATATGTTGAACTAATGGAAATAAATGCCCATTTAGCCTTTCTCCACCTTTGCACAATCTGTAAAAGTAAGAATTTTACAATAGTTTAGTATCATTAACATAAATAGTGCAGCCAGTGGAAACATCCATAAAACACATATTACTATAAATTATGGATTACAACGACATAATATAGTTATGATATATGTCATACCAATATGATTACCAATCATTACATGGAAGGTCGAATTGGATCTGAGTCACATCTATAACACCACAATAATTTAGAAAGCAATATTTTTTTGCAAAAAACTTCTTTTACAAGAATCAATAAATGATTATTTGGCCATTGTACATGGTTTCTTAAATGCATGTGCATATAATTAATTAATTAATTTATATTTATTACCACCTTTAGACTTTCCACAACCCAAAATCTCACTAATGGTAGTCATTCTCATTCCAAATGACAACCATAGAAATTCAATGGCCACCTTTTTCTCAAGTGGGATCTCCCTACCATATATAGATGTTGATAATGATAATAGTATATTACCTTGACTAAAGTTTTCTTTCAAAAAATCACAAAGGGATGCAAATAATACATAGGGCAACCTAAAAATGCTATGAAACATTTCATCATCACATATAACTATAAATATATAATGGTTCTACCAATGAAGTAAATGGGGCTTGATATACCATTAATTTTGAATCCTCCCCTCCCATTGTTGATTACATAAAAAAAATTTAAGGATCATATTTTGTTGCGTATAAGTGATTGCATGGATCTCTACATCCATTTCAGCATCTGAAGACTTTGTGATTATAAATGAACATTTATTATCATTTTTTGATACACGATGCATATTGTTTGAATCTTGAATATCATACCAAATCTGAAATGCCAATTGGACAATAATATATGCACTTACTAGGAGGATTTTTAGTATTTATGTTGAAGTAGAATGCATTTTATGACAAGAGATGTTGAAGATCACAATGCAAACCCCCTACAGAAAATGATAATTCTAAAATGGAATGCCCATTAAATATCATTAACAAGATTTCATGTTGAATGTAAATTATTTAAAAAAATGTAACATATAACACATGATAATATTGTTTTTTATTTTCATAAAAGAGAACAATAAATGTAAAAGCATTTCAATTTCAAATTATACAATAAATTATTGCATGTGCAATATGAAATTCGTAGCATTGCTTTAGAAGAATCACCATTTATATTAATGAATAAATGTATAGTTTAAACCCTATTATAATATGGCTCGAGGAGCCTTACAATCTAAACCATGTCTAATAGTCCTAAAAGAGAGCATAATTACAAAAGGGATAAAACACAGTGTTTGAAACTATGAATAAAGTGGGAATAGGATATTTATGATATGTTAAAGGATAATTTAAAGTGAAAAGAGTTTTTTATCAAAAGGGGTGAGTGAAATTTAGTTCTATGGTCTTAGAAAGGGACTCTAAAAGTCTATTTTTCTATGTTTTGAAAGATAAAGTGTAAGAGACATAGTTTTAGTATTGAGCTAAATGACATCTAAAGAGAGTCAAAACTTATTTAACATACTATAGTTCCAACCTTGAGTCATAAATCAAGTTGATTAGTCTCTATGATAGGGATACTAAGGTCTTTTAGTGTATAGATTTGTATACAAGTTAAGAGAACCCAATTTACTGTGATAAAGGAAGAATTGGTTAAAAGAGGTGTCTAAACTTATTATAAATCAAGAAAATACATTAATATTGTGAAATATAGTGTTTGAGTCATTCAACAGATTATAAAATATTACAATCCATTCAAAAATAATGTATTCCAATAAGATTAATAGAATACCTAATTGTTAGGAGAAATAAAAAACATCAAGTATCAATTTTTTTGTTAAAATAAAACTAAATTATAAATTAGTTACCATAATTTTAAGACAAAAATAATCATTATAAATTATCACCATTTTAAAACAAAAATAATTATCATTGTGAAAATAAAACTGAATTATAAATTGATTACGATCATTATAAGGCAAAAATAATTATTATTAATTATCATTAGTAATTGTAATCATTATAAGAAAAAAATAATTCATTTTAACAATTAAAATTGATACAAAAAAACAAAATATTGCATAAGGACAAGACAAAGAATATAACCACTATTCATGTTAAACTAAACTAATTAATGCAATTATTCATTTATTGTTGAAAAATGATTCACTAATCTTCAACATAGATTGCCCAATAAAATTCAATGTTGAAACCAAATTGAGTTGCACATTGATATTATGTTGTTCAATCTGGATTAGCCTTTCCTCATTCACATCTTCCACCTATATCTACTGTTCAAGAAAAAAGAAGTCATTCTCATGGCATTTCATTTGCCCTTCTTTAGCCATATGTAGGGTAGAAACCAATGACCTATTATTCTCAACTATAATATATTTTAAAATTGTAGATTTGGATATTGCTTTTATTTTTTCCCTAATGGATTGGATTTCAGATGGTAATTCAGGGGTTTGGTATTCATTACTTTTTTCATCCTAATTCATTGAAAAAATTCCTCATTAACCACATGGTTTGTCTCATAAGTGTCAATGGATATATTTAGGATATTTATGGCTCTATCTTGACCAAAACTAGAATCCATTGCATCAAAACTCTCTTTTGGATACTTTGGAGGGAGATTCTTCTCATATATTTCTTGAGTTGTCATAATCCAATAACTATCAGGACACGAGGGAATATTATTTTCATAATCTCTAAATTTTCTATGATTGGGTTGAATATGTTCCCATTGATCTTAACATTGGTTAGGCGTGCAAATCACACCATGATCAACACAATGTTTTTTCATGTCTCCATTTTTTAGAGGATGATGTATCCTTTTTCATGGCTATACCATTCATCTATGTTTCCTTCTAAAGAAAAAACAATAGTATCTTTAATAATCCAATGAATTCTAACATTTTTAGAGAAAATACAAATCATTGACTTTTTATGACTTTTGGTTGTTTGGGAGAAATATTTTCTTTAGGTGAAGACACATCAATTTGGTCTGGATATTTTTCTTCATGGTTTATTTCTTCAAAAAAAAATTCTCTCTCATAGAGATGTCAACATCATCCTCAAAGTTTACGTGTGTACTCAGAACTTGGGTAATTTAAATAAATTTAAAATAATTCTCATTATTTATGAAAAGATCATATTGTAAGTCATCCTCTACAAGAAATGAAGTATATTTGTGAAACCCAAACTTGGTAGGCGTTGGAAGAAACACAAATTTATCCATGATTTTCCTTTTGTTCTATCTATACCTATAATAATGAAAAAGGTACATGCATTAAAAATATAAACTAATTCATATATTGCAATTACTTGTAGTCATATAGAGATATGACTGAAAGTAATGGAATTATATAAAAGCACTAATTTACTCCATAATTTAATATTTATTTTAGTATAAAAAACACATGATTTTTTAGTTTAATACTTTTACTGGTTGAATTCTTGTTTCATTAATTTTCGTGATTGCATTTGTAGTGTTAAGACTAATTTGAATATGGATAAAATACAATTGAATCTAGATATGCTGTTCATAATGTTTTCCTATGAAAATCCCAAAACATTAATGTTAAGAACAATTTCCATTATAATTGTATAAAATTAAAATACACATTGAAATAAATTGAATCAAAACAAAATTATTTAAGTAGATTATGACCTTCATTATAAAAATCTCACCCATGTTCGCTTGAATTATATTTAGGAATTAAAACACAAACTACTCATAATTCCAAAAAAAGATTGACTAGAAAAATGATTAAATGAGACAAGGATTAAAAAAAGTCCAACAAGAAGCATCATAGCAACTGTAAAAATGAATTGATTATGAAGTCATAAAATAGAAAAGCATATTTTTTTATTAAGTAAAAGACACTCCAACTATGTTTTCATGTTTTTGGAAGCTAAATAAAACCATGTAACCCATATTTTAATGTGTATATAGAAGCATATTTAAATTCAAAGCTTAAAATTATGTTCTCTATAACTCCATGTTCTTGTTACTATGCTTTGAATCCCATATCTTTGATATCACAAGTTTTATTATGTTCATTTTTATGTGTAGTTATTTATTTTAAGAGATGTGATCATAGGTTTATTTATTTATGATGTGTAGGATAAAGTGAATGTATAGGAAGATATAATAGATTTAATGTCTCAATGGATTTGGAAATTTTAATAAGGCCACTATAAGTAAAAAATAATCTATGTTATTCTATGGCTGTGTAGCCCCATGATGATTCCCACATGTTCTCATTTGATGTCACACATTTTATTAAATTGCATTTGAGTGTTAGTTATGCTTTTAATGTGATGATGAGATGATTATTTGTTCTGTATAGGAAAAGGGTGTGGCTATGAAATGATATGAAGTGAAAATAAATCTCAATGGGTCTTATAGCCACTTGAATTATAGAGATACTCCATGAGCCCATGACTATGAATCAATTAGGAAATACCATGTGTTTTAATTTTAATGAACTTAGTAAAATACAAAGACAATTAAAAAAAATTGAGTTTAAGAGAACTAAAATCACATGATGGCATGACTTAGCTACAAGATATGCAAAAGGGATAATATATTTATACAAGGGGAAATATAATACAATTTAAATAATCTAACAATTTCTCAAACAATAAAGGTGACTCAATTACTATAAGTAATAAATAGTCATTCTGAATGGAGACAATAAAGATAAAAGGTGACAAGGATTTGAAGTTCTATGAAAAATCAATAGATATGATTTTAACACATTGTCACAATGGATATAGAGATATAAAACACTTAAATATGAGTACATAAAAAATCCAAATCAATGACTCAACCTATATATGGTGTAGAAAGTGACCACCAAAATTAGAAAATAGGAACTTGGTGAACTTGTGAACTCAGAGCAATGAGATTGTCATGTGTAGATAATTAGTATTAATAGACCTAAGAAAATACATGGAATCATAAATCACTAAATCCACAATGATAAAATTTAAAAACATGATAAATAAATATAATCCATGTTTCTACTTTCATGACCATAATTTTTTAATTAAAAAAATACATATACAAATAAATTAATGGAACAAGTTCACTCAGAGTTTTACACAAAAACATGCAATGAGATACATAACTATATTATAACCAATACAAGAACTAGACTAAATTCATAACCCTTCAAAGACATCTTTATGAAGTAATTTTAACCACATAGTGTTTGGTTAGAAGTGGCTTAATTTGGTCATACCTTCTCACCTCTATCTACATACTATGTTATAACCTTCCTAAAGGAGTTGTATTGATTTATTCCCTTACCTAAATATATGTACAGGCTACAAAATAGCTAATAACTCAAAGGTAGTATTGACAAAGTTCAGTAGATAAAGTACAGTAATATATAATTCAACATAAGAATCATCATACTAATATTGATTAAGTATGATTCATCCAATCACAACTAGTAGACAAAGATCAAGGGTAAAATACTATTTCCAAAATAATTGTAAATCATTTGAACACCTTTCAATACATAGTCAACCAATGTATCAAGTTTGACATGTCAGCTACCGAAAGTATGTAATTTTTTATGGATTCCTCAAAAACCATGCTTAAGTATTTATTCAGAGCAAATTATCACTAAAAAATAGGGTACAAGTTCAAGACGAGGTTGCCTAAGAATCATGAAGGTCTTATATTAGATCTATAATTTCCCTTAACCGAGTTCATTATCTTAGTTCATGCATTCATATTTATTACTTAAATATTAGATTTTATTAAGTTTTAATTCAAAGATAAATTCTTATCATGACAATATATGTTCATAATCTCTTTTATCATCTAAGAATAAGAAACTGTTAATAAACTATTTAATGATCCATTCTAAACATATAGCATTTTTTCCTCAATCACAAGATGCTTAGTTAGGAATAACCATGTTTCTAACAACTTGCAAATGATTCACATTATTGTGAATATAATTTTTACATAACATAGGACTATAATGAAGTGATTTAGGAGCTTCCCATATAGTCCAAGGTATGTATAAGTACTTATTAATTAATAATAAAATATTATCTTTAAGGATATAAGTTAATTTTAATTACTTACATAATTATTCCTATATAAAATCTATTACAAAATTCATTAATTTATTACATTATCTCACATAGATATTGAACTAAATTCAATCCATTAATTAACCAATTAAATTACGAATATTTAATTTAACCAATCTTGAAGTTAGAGTCCAAACATTAACGAAGTGTCAATAATTTAATTAGTTCATCCATGTAATAAATAGGTTTCATAATATATAGGAAATTGAAAATTTCACTTAAATATAGCTTTCAACCTCTTCTAACTATCCCAATACAACATATATCAAAAGTAAACATATCCAATAAATACTTTCACCTAGTTTATATAAGCTTGTGATCATAAAGAATCATATAAGTAACTTTGACATATTAGCATTATGTCTCATATACTTATCTTATAATAAAGAAAGAATCAATCCATGTTAAATACATAATTTACATTTGAGTCCAAAAACTAGTAATTATATAATTAAATATCTGGTTATTTTCTCAATCACTATACCAATGCTTTATAAGTACCAAAAAAGACATGATAACATCATCACCCAAAATGCTTCAACATTCGAATCAAAATTTTAGTTATTTATTATAAATAAGTATTCATGATAAAATATTAAAGTCATATCAAGTTATTAATGTCATATTATTTAAATAATCAAATGACCAACTATAATCATTTCATGAATCAATAAACATGTCTTGTTACATCAATTTATATTAAATATAATTATGATAAATAAAAATGAGATTTAGATATAATAATTACATAATGATTTTTAACTTTTTTTAGTTAATTATCATAACTTTAAGAATAAAATAATAAATCATTGCACTAAAATCCAATGAAGCTAATCCTGCCTCACTAGTCCTAATGAGCCTGACCATAAGTGGCCCTAGATCATACCATCCATTAATTAGATATGAATTATTACAGTAGAGAACCAATGGAGAAAATAATATGAAAAAATTTATCTTGAAAACATATTATATACACATAATATTTTCAAACTTTATCAACTAGTGATGCTTTCTCTCTTGTAAGAACCCGTCGTGTATTAATCTCTCTAAGTGCATACCTTAAGAGGTGCACCAGGAAAGGAGTGGCTATACCATTGGTGCTTCATAGGATTGTTTTCCCTATATTAACACTTATTATCTACATAACCATCTCTTAAAAATATTCCCCTAAGCTTTGCCTCTTATTTATCACCCTCCTCTAGTCATTTTTTGCCTTCATTAGCCCTTCCCTAACCTAAAATCCTTTTTGATAGTTTACAATATAATGTCTTCCCCATTGACCCTATACACTAATTAAAAAAATAATTTATGGTCTAGGTCAGATCTTGGCCAACCTGGAATAGGACCTAATTTGATTTTATCAATAATAATATAAAGTCGATTGGGCCCACCCTATCAACTAATATTTAGGAAAGGACTAAGGTTAGATTCAACTATATATACACATTCATTTCATCATTTATTTAGGAAGAAAAGAGAAGAATAATAGATATATATTTCACATTTGCTTATCCACCATTCAACTTAAGGATCATAACATAGGGTTTTATACTTTCTTTAGAGATATAGATATTGTCATGTGGAGAAGTATTTTGGATGCATTGATAGGTTGCCTAGCCTAGATCTAATTTTTCATTGTCATCCTTATATACCATAAAAACCTATTGTGAAGCACCTTTTCCAAGGGAGAGATTGAGGCTTGTTGGGTTGGTATTCAAAGGTAACTATTCTTAACTTTTTTCCTTCTTTGTAATAATAGATAGATATGCATTTGTATTTCTCTACCATGCATTATGATTACATATATATTGATGTGAGTATATTTCTTGTATGGATGTTTATTTTTAATGTTCATTACCCCCACTTTTTTCCACAATATTTGATGAGCACTAGATTGGAATTTACTTTACTTGTTATTAGTTTAACTAATATGAGAACATAGGACCTAGTTACGTTATTGCATAGTTTTGCTTAACTAAAGGATTTGGAACCCTCATTAGTGATATTATTATGGTAAGGGATCCATTGGCTAGGTCTAGTAGATCCATTTTGGTCATGAAGTCAAATATCTAATGTAACAACATTTAGAAGTGTAAGTAAGATTTATCTTCTCTTAACTACGATTGATATAAAGATCAGTTGCATTTCTCTTTCATACATTATAGTGAACTTGACGTGAATCTGACCCTTGAAGGTTTATTTCACACCATCATCATTTTATTATATTTTTCCATATTTTTAGTATTTTATCAATCCATTTGATATAGTTATAAATTTTTTTGTGCACTTTTAACATATAATCTCTTCAAAATGACTCTATTTTGTCTGTACATGTCTTCATTAACTATAGGTTACTGGATCAACTAGTTCAAAATAATATTATTATTCAGTTACATATTATCATATAATTTTAAACATGTTGACTCTATTTACTAATTTATTTTTCTAACTTATAGGTCAACAAACATAGTTGATCAGGTCGACACAAAGGGTTTTACAGAACTTGGTCGAACTAGTTGACCCAGTTTTTAGAATTTAAAATCAACAACTAAGAACTAAAGCATAAAAATTTTCAATCTAAATCATCTTAAATACCACCAAGGTTCCTTTCTCATCTCTCTCTATCATTTCAATTCTTCCTTTAGTTCAGTGTTTCAAAAGTTAGTACTCTTCAAAACTATAAACTTATAGCTAACTAGGTTGACCTAGTTGACTTAGTTCTGTAGTCTATATTTTATCTGAGAGACATAGTCAACCTATTCTATTATCTTCTTAAAGACCTTTATTTTTTATAATAATAGTTACCTAGTCAACTCCATTCTATACTATTTTCATATAGTGTCGTCTGAGCTGACTTTGTACTTTTCTTAATAAAGGAATTAACATTTATTTTATAGTAATTAATTCACATTTATTTTTAAGTTATTTGCATAATTAGAGTAACTCACATAGTCTAAATAAGTAGTTTTTAAAGTTACCAATTTAGTTAAATTATTTGTCTTTTGCACACACTACCAAATCACTTCACATTCAAAAAACATTTATCTTCCCAAGGCCTACTTACTTGAATTTTTGGCCAAGTATAAATATGTGATTAATGGTATATATTATTAAAGAACATGATGCAATTATCATTTAAATATTGTGAAGTGAGGGGATAGGCCCCAATACCAAGTTAGTACCATTACTAATACATATCCCTTTCAGCCTAAATGTCCTGAAACCATCTTTAGACTAATTTCTAATTCCTTATTTGAGCCAACTTTTCCATCAAATTAAAATTAATTTTTTTTAATAATATAATAAAACATAGGGTGACCAATTATTTAGCATTTATTTTTTAGTTGATTATTTTCTCTTTAATCACTGTGTGTTGTATTGAAAAAGTTGCATTGGCCAATGTTGGTGCAAAGTTTGTGTTATGTGCTGCGATTAAATCAATCACATTGATGTAATATTTTGTGTGGTTGATTTAAGTTTTGCTTCAAAATATATTAAAAAAAATTTCCCCTATTTTAGATCACTGTTGTCTTGGTCAATACAATATCTTATAGAATTTTTTTAACTTCATTCCAGTAGTACATAGTCGAACTAGATGACTATGTCTTCTTACATTCCTATTCAGTTGTTCAGTAGTATATAGTCAATTTGCATGACTATGTATCCTTATTATCTTACTTAGCTTTCTTGTATACAATACATAACCGACCTGAATGATTGTGTATTTTTATCTATCTATTGATTTATAAAACATAGTTGACTGATTTGACTCTGTATCAAATTTATTGACTTTGTCTTTGAATCACCATCATATTTATTAGACTTTCTCTCTCATCATGAAACTCATATTTAAGGTTAAAACAAAGTTGAACTTAATAGATACGCTGAAATTTTCTAATCCCAATAGGTTTTCCCATAAATAGCTTGTGGCTTACACTTTAGAAGAAAGTAATGTGCATGTAGCCACTTGCACTACCAATTATAGGATTCCTCCTCATGCATCCTTAGTTCATAACCCTCTATTATCCATAGAATATCAACCTAAATTAAATTATACCCCATAAATACTTTTCTTCATTAATGAATTTATTCAACATCGAGGAAATTATCCTTCCACTATTTAAAACCTTATGATAAGTGGTCAGAACCCCATTAACCTTGCCCTACATTCTCACATGGATTTTAGGGTAATTGATTCTTTACTTCTGAATGTCTTCCTTATTTTTTGACCCTTTCTCATACTATGACCTCTTTTTCTTTGATTTTTTCTATCTCCATACCAAGTATCTCTACTAACATGGTATGTTCAACATCTAGTGGACCTTTTCCAAGACCAACTATTCTGAATCCCTCCTCTAGTGAATCATTTACTATCAATGGTAATCATGCCACTAGTTCTTATTTTTATTCTAACCCCTCTATTAGTGCATCTTTCACAACACATGATAATCATGCCACTAGTGCTTCTTTTTATTCTAACCCCTATACTATTGCATCTTTCATAACATATGCTAATCATGCCACTAGTGCCTCCTTTACTACCAATGCCTCTCAAGCCACTACTCACAATGGTACCTAAGCCACTAATACCAATGCTAATGATTTTCACGCTATACATACTAATCAAAACAACACTTAAATCCATCAACTTTTGTTACAAACTCCAAAACAAATGAATGCTTTCCAAGCTAATAATGCCAACCAAATAATGCAAATGCAGAATCACCTTATTCATCTCTAAAATCACCCTCAATAGGTTCCATGGGGATCACATAATCAAAATTACCCCACCCCCTTAGGGATTCCCATGGAAATATTATTACCCAACCACCTCTTGTTATAAAATGATTAAATATATTCAAAATGAACTTCTTACACCTCAAATTTCCAACATTGATATAGGAGTTATCACCCATATCATTATTTACAATGGGTCAACTTATCCTACTTTACACTTAAAAACATTTGCAAATATATATAAAGATTGGGTCACGATAAACTATTTTGCCGCTACCAAGCTCTTAGAGAAAAATATCTCTAGAGATGATTTAGATTGGTATAACCAACTCAAGTCTCATTAAGTCACTATTTTGGAAGATATAATTAACACTATAGTACAAGAGTTTCAAGCTAGTGATCTTATTGAAAGTACTTTGGATCATTTTATTAATTGTAACTAGATAGGGAAACCACACTAGTTTTTATAAAATGGTGGAAAACCTTATCTAATAGGTGTGAACACAACATGGTGGATGAAAACCTCTTCACCAACACTCTCTACCATAAGCTTCAATATCAGTTTAGGACTCTCTCTGTAAGAAATTTGGAAGAGGCCTTAGACCAAGCCAAGCACCAAGATTTTCTCATGTGTTAGTATGAGCCATCCCAACATCCTGTGGGTTCTCGTATGATCATCAAAAATAAAAATTCTCGTGATACTAATGATAGTGTCACTATTTTTATGATACCATTTATAATATTAAGGCTATTTATCCTAACCCTACTACAAAATAATTTTTCCCTTTAAAACACAGCCCCAATACTCAATTTTCTCACATAAACAATATAAATGTTCATAAACTATTATCTTTAGAAGAAATCTAAAACCATCTACTAAGGCCTCTTCCACAATAGATTGATCCCACTTACCCTATGAAATCATGATACAATACAAATAAATTATGTTGGTTTCATGCTAGTTGGGGTCATTCTCATGAGACTCACAAGCAATTATGTAACTTATGGATTTCCTCATTGGTCCTAATTTCAATCACAATTCCCTCATTATTAAATGTCAACAATCCTATGACATCACCTTCAAAGCTTGCAAAACACAAACAAAAAATCAATATTTGAACCAGGATAAAACACATCTAGCCATTTATAAAAACCCTCTTCTAAACCATCAAGATAGTATTGTCAAGCTTACTCCATATACCAATAATGTTGACAGTATTATAGACCAAAATACTAAAGAGAATTTGTTCAACATGAATAATATTCAAAGGGTAGCTGATTTAATTGATTCTCATCCTACCCACACACAACAATTCTCTCACACTTTCTATGTTATCCAAGATTCTTCCCTAACTCACCTAATAGATTTGGGATAAGATGACCTTACCTCTTTAAAAAAAAACATTTCAACACCTCCATTAGATAACACCTCTCATACCATTTATAAATTTTTTCAAACCTCTTTACCCATAACCAATAATATTCAACCTTCTAATACCACTTCCTCAAATATATCACAAGATAAACCTAAATAATCTACACCATCCTCTCAAAATAATTAACCAATTTGTGTGCCAATTAAACATCCTACATCCTATCAACATAAATTTACATGCACTTCTAATCCTCCTTATGAGGTTTTCTTCTAATATTATGCACCTCTATCCAATAGTTCACTTATGGGTAATGATGAATAGGACCCTATCATGGATATTACTAATCTCCCATCTCAAATTCCATTTCTCAAACTCATACAGAATTTTTTGCATTATTGTAATTGCCTTATGTAAAATCTTATTTGAAATGAACATCCCCCATCCTCCCCTAGAAGGATGCAAAGCTACCTTATTTGGTTAAGAAGATAACATCTTACAGTAATTCAGAGAGATGTTTATATACATTGATAAAATAATTGACACTTCTCTCTCTCTCAAATTTCCTATTACTTGTATGATTCTAGATGATATTTTACTTCATGGGGATGATCCTCCCCTCTTTATAAGAATCCAAATTGGTGACATAGAAGTCAATCATGCCTTGATTAAAGAGGGTTTAGGTACTTACGCTACTACCCTTGAATTCATTATAACCCTTGGATACTATATGTGTAATCTTAAGTCCACACACAACACATGTCAAGGTTACAATTAAAGGCAAATTATTCCCTTAGTTTGTGTGTGGCTCCATATTACCATCCCACCTATCACTTTTTGGGATCTTCAATTTTCCCCTCTCCTATAATATCTTGCTTGGCAGGGTATGGACATATTTCATGAGGGCTATCACTTCTTCTGCCTACCAATGTGTTAAGTTTCCTCATAATGGTTATATCTATATGATTAAAGGAAACATTAATCCTTATAGTTTTGAATAATTACAATACAGTGGTGTATTCAAAATTCTAACACTTGAACCATTGCTGAGTGTTTCATTAAATGAATCTCAATGTTTTGATTTCCTTATCAACTATACATGAGGTTACTATGTTCACCCTAAACTCATTAGGAATATACCACCTAACCTCTTAGATTATGATGGTGATGAGACTAATGAGATCAACCTCAAGATAAAAGCCTTCAATCTTCATTCTCATCTCATTTCATATCTTCCACCATATTTGAAGCTATGTTCCTATTAACCACCTAGTGATGACATACATGTAGTCTTAACTAATATTGAACATTCTATTCATCATGCCACCTCCAATGAGAAGGTCATACCTAATTGAAAAATTTATATTCATACACCTGACTATGATGATGGTTATACTTTAGATGATCCATTTATAGGAGGTCTTGTTTAGGCTATAAATGTTGAGATCCTTCATTACCATTCTTATTTGTTTTACTCTTTCCATTTATCTTATCACATTCCATCTTATATAGTTCCTAATTTTAGCATTATTCCTCTTGTTCATAGGTTAGAGATCCTATGTTCACATATCACACCTCTATTTTTTGAATAACATCTTAAGATCATGATTATGGATCATGTTATGGCTGGTCCCTATTGCTTCACTAGATACCAAGATCCCTATAGCCAACTTCCCTAGAGATGCTTTCTACTATCCTTAAACCCACTATGCATAATCCTCCTTCAAATGAGCATAGTCTATATCCTATTCCCACTTTACATTTAGATGTATCTCTTCATACTTCTAATTTTGTTTCTCCTTTACTTAAACCTCATCTAATTTCTCTAACAGCCCTGCCTACCCTTGGCGATGGCTTTCTTCCTTTACCAAAACTTATTCCTCTGCCCACCTAATGGGATGATCAACCATACTGTGACATTCATAAATTTTTTGGTGATTAGACTAAAGATTTTAAAATCTAATAACCTTGGATTGTAATTCCACTACCTTTATTAGTACACTGATGAAGTCTACTAAAAAGTGTATATGTTACTTCCATGACATATATAACCATTCCTCCACCCATTGTCAAAATATTTGATAATATATAGACACTTTGTGTCTTATTATTCTTCAACCTACAAACAAGGCTATACCTACTCCCAAGTTATTATCTAAATATATTATCAAATATGGAGAGTTATATTATCTATGTTACCAATGTAGTACCCATCACAATGATCATTATTACATCTTCCAACAACATCTCTAAGATTACCTTATGACAATTCATGTGATTAATATCCCTCTTCTTATAGGTCACCCACACCATAAGGCTCCCCATTCTTCCCATGTGGTTCCTCTAAATTTTGTCCATTCTCCACCTATGGTTTCTTCACATGTGGTCACTTCTCCACCAGTGGATCTTCCATGTGCCATATATTCCACTCGTATTCCTTCTCGTAAGTATCCTATGAATGATGGCCCTCATGAATATAATCCTTCAGTCATGCCTATATTTTTTTATCAAGGATATTAGATGATAGGTATTTTCCTAGTTTTCACTAAAGATCGATGAGACCCTCATTGCAGTTAGATTCTAACTTCATTGAGATCATTTAGATGTTATGGATAATGTTTGTAGATAATTTTACCAATATTTATGAAGATACCATGGTTTTACTTCACTTTATTCTTAATTTTTATTAGACTACTTCTCCAAGTTTATATTTATCTACTTTATATCATTTGACTCTATGTCAAATTTTACTTCACTTATCTATCTTATATGGTTATTTATATTTCACATTATATGTTGTCTATGGTGTCATTTTATTTCCTTATGATCTCCTATGTATTCTTTTCATGATTAAATCATTTTTTATATGATTTCATTTCCATTAATGTCTTGTTCTTTTCTCATGATTGTCTTCTAACTTACCTCCATAACATAGATAATCATTATTGTGAGTTGGTTATATAAAACTTCCTCCCCTTAGTACTCCTTATTTACCATGTGATCAATTAGTCAAAAAGTCATCTCATTATAGTCTTATTTTACCAGTCCACCTTAGATCTCCTTTTTATACCCCTTATTTCCTTTCACAAACTAATCATACACATGGTTGAAACTTGAGATAACATATTATTTCATAGGTAAACCTAAGTGTTTTAGTCAATCATGTCTTTGGATACATATATTACTTTAGCAAAAGTCTAAATCTCATTCATGTGTATCACATTGTCTCTCATTATTGTTTATTCCAAGTCCCTATGGAGGAGGAATCTTAAAAGCCATAAAAATTTAAATGTTAAATCATTTTAACAGAAGGCAATGATATTAAAGGAAACATTCAATATTTTAAAAGTCAAATCACACTAAAATATGTGATTCAAAGCACATTTCATTTTTCGAATCCAAAATAAAACTTCATAATTGGCCTCATGATAATTCTAAGATCCATTGAGGTGTGGTAGGATAGTAGATTGGGAAAGAAGAATAGAAAACCTTTTAGTGATACCTATTTTCTCACACAAGTACCCAATCTTCATAGTAGACTGACAGCTCTATAAGAGGAACTGAGGAATGGGGAACACATTATGGGAAGGTAGGTCCATTTTAATTTTATTGTTAAAATAAACAACATGAGTTGATCTTAGTACCTCACTTATTTGCATATACAAATTTTTTAATTATTGAGAACATGGTATCATTTATATATTGATGGTCAGTAGTCACATAGTGTCTTTTCTATGTCCTTAGTATGCCTCATGTTTCCTATGGTCTTCTCATAGATCCCTTAATTATGATTTTTACCTTCCCTCTTTCATTTACAATCATCCTAATATTTCTCCTTTATAAATGTTGTTTTACTCACTGATGACTCCCCCTTAGGGATTTAATTTTTGATTTACAATGTAAGACCATGAATATGACTAGGTTTTCCACATAAATTATCAAATTACCATTCCAAATAATCCTTTTAACATATTTTTCCAATTATTTCCACTACATTGGTGTTCCATTTTATGATTTACGGTGTAAGACCATGGATAGGGCCAGGCCTTCTAATCACAAAATTTTCTATCACCCAAGTCATAATGAAATTACATGTGTTAAATTTGAGATAATTAGTGATTGATTATGAGGAGGGTAAATTTTAGTTTCCCATAAAGAAATTATTTTTTGTTTTTTTTGGTGAATTTCTAAGTATATGTTTTGAAAGTCTAGAAAAAGTTAACAGATGGTGTATAGGTGATAAGGCAAATTGATAGGCAAATCATAGTAGGGTGTTGAAGCTAGACAGCTATGTGACTATACATAAAACCTATAGACACTTCCTTCATCCATTTATTGCTAATGAAAGTTACTAGTATGAGTATATGGGTGGATATATGTTTACATGTAATGGTGAATAAGCTCATATTGGATTTTAATGGAGTGGAAAACTATATTTATATGTATGAAATTTATTTTAAATAGTAGATAAATCAACCTAAAAAACTAACTTACACCTAGATAATTTAGGTGAATCCACATTATTCACAACCCCCAAAAATAGCCAAATGCCAATTTTTAAAACCAAAATATTCAGAAATTAACAAGGAATAGCTATTAAAATTTACCTTGATTATGAGTTACATGTCATTAACATGCTTCTCATCTTGATATAGTATGTTTTATGCTTACTTCATTGATATTTCACTTTTATCTTTTTATTTTTTTGATTTCATGTAAGAATACAACCATTTATTTTAAAGTTTTTCATACTTCCTTGCTTGAATTAGTGTGATCAATTTAAGTTAATTTTTATAATTTTATTTCTCTTTTATACTCCTGATTTGATTTAGTATGATTTATTGACTTAATTGTTTTGTTTTTACACCATTTGGTGTTTTCTTATGCCTCTCATTTTATTTCATTATTTTCATACTTCCCAAAATGATATAGTGTGATTTTACTTTTTTTAATTTAGTGCAAATCTTTTTCATGGTTTAAAAAGATTTTGTTAACCTTTTTACCAACTTTGGTTTATTATATTTTGTCATATTTCTGAGTTACACATTTCCCATTATGATGTAGTGTGCAGCACATTTATTTTGATTACTTATACTTTTCCATGTCATTTTGGATTTTTCTCTTCAGCCATACATGTGTATCACATAATGCTAGAAAATAAAACACTCCACATATATTTCCCATAGCATATACAACAACAACTAAATATATGTGCTATAAAGAAACACATCCATGTATCAACATCCACAACCAATACAATGCATAAGATCAAATCCAAATCTCAAAATCAATATGTATATATATCATGTGTTTTATATGATACAATGTAAAAAATACAAAATACATAGCTCTAGCTCTATGAATGGGCTCCATCATGCCTATCCTATGGCCTAGCCATGTTACCCATAGATTCTTGGGACTATCCCCTCTGAATGGTACACTAGAATGAGGTAGTATGAGATCTCAAACCCACTACCAATTCATATAAGCTGGTTACATGGGCCTGCACCTATCCAAGCTAGATCATAATAGCCATATGCACTACTCTCACTTGAGCCAAGACCTACTAAGCATACACATCTCCATCTTACACCCATTTTTATGGATGTAATCCATCCTCGCATGCTTAAAACCACCTCACAACCTCCCATACTAGTCTAAAGTAACTTTCCTAAGCTCAGGTAGATGGTACCACAAGAACATCTTGAGTGGTGGGGTCGTATGGTGCCATCACCCCATATAAAATGTCATGATGCATGGACATAGTTAAGGATCCCCATATAACCTCATTTATATCCAAATCTATAAAACCAAATCTAGATAGATATTACATCACATACATATGTCAAAATCTATCTATTTACTATAACCATATGCAACTTGTATTCTATATAAAAATTTAAATCAAAATTACAACATTTATCACGAATACCAATATTACCAACCACCATCTCCCTATATAGTCACCCATCAAGCATGATCTCTCCATCTACTCATCTCTTGAGTTCTTCTTCTGTGGATTGCCTCCATGGTAATGCAAAGCCTAAAGTCACCACTCATGTGTGCAATGAACCTATCTTGAGATGTGTCTCTATAGACTATCTATGTCCTTGAATGGTTGTTGGGTCATCCTATACTATCACTCTCACCTGTGATTGCTCTCATTAGAAGTGCCTCCATTTGTGGTCTATCTAAGGTAATTTATGCTACTATAGTGCCTATTATGGTACCTTCTATGGTGCCTCTTATATCCCTAAATATACATTCATGTCATCCCCTCACCTAGCCACTTATTACCATGCTCGACTAGTCCATTGTCTAACACACTATATCTTTTTCACATGTATCTCTACTAGTACTCCTCCTCCTCTCACTCATATGTCTCTATAATACCATTCTTAATAAGTAGGAACTAATAAATCTGTCTTTGGGTGTGGGAGTCTGACCTACCCTAGAAAGCATTTTACTAGATGCAACTCCACCCATTAGGTATAGTGGCCCATGATCTACACTTGGGCTAGCCTTGTTGCCATGGTTGACCAATTAGGCTATACCATAGTAATGTGCATGTAAGGTTGCCACAAGAGCTACCCTCATGTGATAAAATGAAATGATGGAAAATGGGGCATGCCCTAAACTACATGGTCCTATCTTCATCTTGTCACTTTTGGTAACTTACCATCAAACACATAGGGTAATTTAGTTAGTTAATACATAAGAAACCTCTCATATATCCAAGCACATAGTAAAACCATAAGCCCCATATTATTATAACCTCTGGATAATATCCCATGCATATCATGCAAAAGATGGACCCAAATGATATCCCTAAATTCATACATTAATTCCTAATCTAAAATAGATTGGCATAAGGTTATCGCATATAACAATACCTTACCATCCAACTTGTGAAAGAACACTCATGCTATCATAGGTCTGACCATGTCTTTCAAATGTCTAGAAATTGGGTGATATATACATCAAATAGAATCACCCTCAATCCTAGGTATATCCTATCTGAGCATGTCACCCATTGGGCTAGTGATTAACTCTATTCTAGATCATCCAATGTATTTATGATCACTAGTGTCCCTCATTTTGATAGTCCCAATAATGCATGAACATTCTCTAGTGTGATACCTACTTCAATAGTATCCCCATCCACTACCCATCAAAAAGTGTTGGTCAAATGTTCTCATGCTTCAAGGAATACAACAATAAAATCAAAACTAAGTGGAATACACCTCATCTCTATGATGCCTTTAAAACCTAATGTGACCAACTACTCTTTATCCACTTCAATTGATCACTCCTATGGATCTAGTAGCCACAATGACTGTATCATGCACCAATAGCTCCAACATTTCTATAAAATATCAAAGAATAAAGGTTTTATCAAACCTCTATGTCATAAATAATCAAAATTCTTTATTCAAACATTAGTCACTTTTGATTCAGTTTCTTAATTTTATATAGCATCGGCCCATTCCAATACTAACTCAACCTTGAATTTTATTTGTGATACTAGATCAGCCCTTTCACATTCTTACTAGATCAACCACATCAGTACTACATCAACATATTTTAGTAAACTAAATTGGACCTATCATATGCATTCAACCTTTACCCCTTATCAACTAATTCAACATAATGCTATGCCATTAGCCCCATTATAACTTACTAAATCAACTAACTACTATGTAATCAACTTTATGATTCTGCTTCACCTTATGGACTAAGTTGACTAGGTCAACTCTGTTCATCTATAATATTGACTTTTTTCCCATTTACCATAAATTCATTGGTAATTTATTGGTTTAACTTATTCCTACCCAATACCCCATTTTACACATAGTTTACTTAAAAATTTCTTATGATTTATTTTGGTGCCTAAATTTTGCCTAACAATCAATTTTCTATTTTTAGCTTAATTTCAAATAAAAATACTCAAAATTTTGAAATTTATAATTACTTACGTATGATGTACTTACTGTGGCATATATGCATCCTCCTCATTTTAGCTATCATCTCCTCACCATGATAGATCTCTAATCTCTAACTAGGTCTCTCAAAGTTCTTTTTTCTAAAAATAGTAAAGATAACAAATGAATCATTTTTCACCCTATTTATATTTACTATTAAAAATTATTTACTATCATATTCCATATTTTGATCATATATATTTGTTTCTACTATCTCTTTTTTTAGACTATAAAATGTTCTAGATTGTTGACATCGTAGAGAATCTTTTCACTTATAACATGTATATGTTGCAAAAAAAAAAAATTTTGCTCTATTTTGCTAACTTATATAGGTTTGATTAATGTTCCTACATTGGATACCTTCACATTTTTTCCACCTTATTTATCTATAACACTAAGGTAAGTAAAGGTATGTGATTTTTAATTATGTCTTTTCATTTATCTTATTTTCTCCTTACTACAATTTATTTAGCTTCAACATTATGTGTTTCTATGTTATTTTCCAAAAGAACCATCCTCTATTGTACCTAAGTGACATGTGATGAGCTTTAATTTTGGAATATGTGTATAAAATATTTTCAAACTTTATCAATTATTGATGCTTTCTCTCTTATAGGAACCCATCGAGTTTCAATCTCCCTGAGTGTATGCCTTAAAGGGTACACTGATAAATGGGTAGGCTGACCATTGGTGCTTCATAGAATTTTTGTCTTTATATTAAAACTTAATAGCTATACAACCATCTCCTAAAAACTTTCCCCTAATCTTTTCCTCCTATTTTACACCCTCTTCTAGTCATTCTTTGCCTTCACTAGCCCTTCCCTAGCCTAAAATCCTTTTTGATATTTTACAATATAATGTTGACCCCATTGACGTTGTACTCTAATTGATAAAACTCATTAGTTTCTTTGTTCAACCCTAGCCAACCTAAACCATGAATTAATTTGCTTTTGTCAATAATGATACAAAGTCGAATGGGGTGACCTTATCAACTAAACTTTCAGAAAAGACTAGGATTAGATTAAGCTATATATACACACTCATTTCATCATTTATTTAAGAAGAGAATTTAATAATAAGATATATACATTGTGTATATTCTTATACACCATTATACTTGATGAACATAACTTAAAGTTTCATACTTCCTTTATAGATATGGATCTTGTCTTGTGGAGAATTGTTTTGGATGCTTTGTTAGGTTGTGTAGCATAGATCTTATTTATCCTTATCATCCTTACATACTAAATAAATATCTTGTGAACATCTTGGCCAAGGGTGAGATTGAAGCTCGGTGGGATTGGCTTAAAAAATAAGTACTCTTAAATTTGTTCTTCCTTTATAAGAGTAAATAGATATGCATTTATACTTCTCTCCCATGTATTAGGATTCCATATACATTTTTGTGATTATATGTCTTCTATGCATGTTTAATTTTAATTTTTATTACCCCCACTTTATGCCACAAGCTTTGGTGAGCACTAGATTAGACTTCACTTTACTTGTTATTAGTTTAGTGAATATGAAAACATAGGACCTAGTATAGGTTATTGCATAGTTTTGCTTGACTGGGGGATTTGGAACCCTCCCTAGTGATATTAGGTAAGAGATCCCTTGGCTAGGTCTAGTGGATCCATCTTGGTCATGACCTCAAATATCTAATGTATCAACAATCATAAGTGTAAGTAGAATCTATCTTCTAACTTGGATTGATTTATAAATAATTTTTATTTCCCTTTACATACACATACCAAAAAATAAATAAAAAAATAAAATGAAACACTTAAAACAACCCACCAAGATCCATTAACTTGATACCTAATTACGACTACAACTCTATTCTCGAGCTTCTTGATATATGGCCCATATTCTATTTTATAATATAGTATGGCTCATAAATCTATTTTGTAATGGTCATCTTTACATACTAATTTAATAGACATTTAAGTGTTAAAATAAAACCCATAAAAATAAGATAAAAAACTCTACCAATCAAAATAAAACTTATGTAAACCTTCACGTCACATTATTGACTTTACTAAACATAATAATAATTCCAAAGTTCAATTGTAATCATTTAAAAAATTAGAATAATTAAAATAATCAATAGATTAATTACCCTAAACAAGTAAACATAATCATGAATGATAACAATTCCAATTATCACTTCCAAAATTAATCTAATAATTCAACATGATTTCTTAAACCTAGGTCAACTAATCATAACTTAAAGATTCATAAAAAATCAAACCAATAAGATAAAAATAATAATATATTATTCCCTAATCCCATGCAATCATTTTCAAACCCCCTATAGGGACTCTTTATGGTCCTTGTCCCCATATTAGCTAAGATTCGAAACAATAGATAGAGTTTTTACTTTATATTTTTATTTAAATCTATTTCCTTAATTTTGACTGTACCTGATTAGGGTTCTCAAAATAATAAACTAAATAAAAACCATGGCTTATATTTAACACACATAAGTTATATGGATTTTATGAAATAACCATCAACTTAACAAAAATAAATTTGAGCTATAAAATAATCTAACAATCACTATAAACCTGTATCATTTTTAAATTATTTCATAACCTAAACAAATAACAAAAACATGACTATATCAATATATAACAACACATTCTCTATATAGAAGGCCATAGTGGATTCTAACAACCCAGTCAAATCTTTGACTTCCCAATAAGTCAAGCAAAAACACTAAATAAAAACTCAAGTATAATCATAAGATAAAAAAAATCATTACATAGTAAAATTTAAAAAACCAATTAGGGACTTTTGAAAAATACAAGTTTACAGTTCAACAAACCTATCTTCCTCATAAAAATATGTAGTGACTTCATAGTCCACTAACAAAAACAATGGTTGTTTAAAAACACAACCTCACTATGGATTAACCTCATTATAAATGTAATGATAATTCCCACTAAAATAATTTCACACAAAATAAACATTATAAAAAAAATAAATAGAATACTATAAGTGCTCAACCAAGCCATGGATGAATCATGAAAAACATATGAAAACTAACCTGATGGCCCTTGTTAGGATTTTTTCCCAAAATCAAACTAATTTAAAAAATTTCATCTAAATCCATAACACTTTTGCATTCGACTATATTTCCAAAAAATAAGCATAGAACCATGATGAATATGGTTCATGTTATGTTGTACTACAAAGGAGTAAATCTGCACTTTTGCACTTTAGCAACTAAAATAATAGTATACCTCCACAAAAGATCACCATTAATAGCTCTTGAATCCAATAATCCATATGATATGTGGCATGGTAATATTTATTTATTATGATATCTTTGTGATTTTAGATCCCCTTGTTATATATTGATTCTAAAGGAGAAAAGAAATAAGTTGGACCATATGAGTAAAAAACCATCCACTTGGGATATTTTGAATCCTTCAAGGTGTATGGGATATATGATGAGAAAGAGAAGAAGTTTCTTATTGAAAGAAAAGATTTATTTTGTGAGACTATAAATGAAAAAGATCACATTAATTGACAGTTGAGTCAACTTGAAAAATATGCAAAGTTTGACGAGTTAGGAATCTATTGATTTTATATTATCTCTTATAAATAATATTGAAACTTCATTATAAAATGAATACGGGACACCTAAGCAAAGTGAATAAAGTGATGGAACTTTAGAGGATGAATTTGAAGCACCTAAAACATAGAAATAAATTCTTAAGTGAGCCACCCAAACATTGAAACATGTGAAACCTGATGAAGTTGGGAAAATAGAAAATATAAGTGCATATGCAACTACATGACAATCAGAAAATTCCATTGATGAAAATCAAGATAGAATTAAAATTATCACCTTGAATGAATATCTATAATAATAAATCAATGTTTCATTTAATTCAAAACCAACATATTTAAAATAGTCTAAGAAGCTTATATCTTGGAGAAAACCAATGAAAGACCAATATAGTGCATTGATAAAAAATGGAAGTTAAAAATTGGTTGATCCTCCATATGGGTAAAAACCTATGGGATAAATGTGGGTCTATGGTAACAAATATAAGTTTAGTAGCTCACATGACAATTAAAAAATAAGGCTTGTCATAAATGGATATGTTTAAAATGGAGGAGTTGACTATAATTAAACCTTTGTAGGTATAATAAAATGGATTACCATTAGAGCCATGTTGGCTTTGATATCTTATAACATACGAAAATTTCACCAAATGGATGTAAAAAAATTCATTTCTAAATGGTGATCTATAGGAAACTATGTATGTGACATAACCCAAAGGTTATTTAGTAAATAGACAAGAACAAAAGTTGTGCAAATGATGTAGGATCATCAATACCTTGTATATATTGGTCTAATTTTCATTTTTTGAGTAATTAGGGAGTTGTTATTATCCTAGGAAGTATTTATAATTCCATATTAGGTGATAGGTCTTGGTCAAATTTTAATTTAGACCCATTAGGAATTTTCCTACCTAAATGGCTAATTCAAATATTTGAAAAAATGTCTTGTATTATTTGTCAAGTTTTTAATGTTGGTAAAAGGTCAAACGTTATGATCTTGGGTCATTAAGGGTCTAAAGAGTGTTTAGTGTGTTTTTTTAATTTTTATAAGTTAAATTATGTTAAAATTCATAACTAGGCCTAAAGCGTGTTAGTAATAAACCTTCTTGCTATGTTGGAAGTTAAGAAGTGGTTAGGATAATTAGAGGAGTTCTTGATATAGGTAAGTGTTTTATTTGTAGAAAGAATTAAAAGGTGGAAGACGTGTGAATTAAATAATGGAAGATAGTTTTTGAATAAAAAATAGAGGAAACTCTGCCTCATGATTTTTTGTTTTGTACATATTGATCAAACACCTTTAATATACAAGAATTAAGAACTCTTTGAAAAATTGTGGAGTTTAATGCTATGATGAGCATGGTAATGTAAGTTTTTTTTTCCATTATTGATATGAATAAAAATTATATATTTTTATATGATATAAAGGGTGACTAATGTTTTTTTTAACCTTGTTTTCCAAGTTTATGTTATATGTATTAAATATTGACTATGATAGAAGTGAGAATGAGTAGGTGTATCCAAGAAAACCTTTGTGGAAGGAAATTTGGAACATATTTAATAAGTGATATGATGATATAAAATATATGTAATAATAAATAAATATTTTCCTTTATTGATATGACATAGATTTCCAAATAATCTAAGATAGAGCCCTGTGTGTTCTTGTGTTCTCTACCAAACAAACCTGTACAAAAGTCAACAAAGGTAAAGATTGTCAAAAAATTTATAGATTACACATGTTTTAATTAATAAAAATTAAATTTTAATTATTATAATGGTGTTAGATGTGGGTCAAGTTGTTTCAAACACTATTGAATGATAAACTTAGGTAAGACCTATAAAAACTTGATATTTCCTACACAAACAGACAAAAACCAAGTTAGAAACATGGAAGAGAGAACCCACAAAGGTTAAAAAATATTATAGGATGTGTTTTTATTTTATAAATGTCTATATCAAATTTCAAAGTCATTAAAAATACTCCATAAAGAACAAAAATGTTGTTTTATTACTCTCGGGTCACTTAGGTTACAAGAAACCCTAATTCTAGGGTTTTGACAAGAAAATGATTATATAGAGTGATTTGACTATATGAAAAGGCCAATTTTTTTTATATTTGTTAAATAAATACCTGGGATAACAAATTTGATAGGTTTAAAGTTAATTAATTATGGTTTTATATTGTTATAAGACATTATTTGAAGACAAAGTTTGACAAGGCCTAATTAGGCCTAACAATGAGCAAAAAAGGGTAATTTGTGTGTGTTCTAAATTAATTTTAAACTCGAAACATCACTAAGATATGATTATGGATATAGGTTAATAAAATGAAGTTTTTATTTCTTTATATGAATTTGTATAAGAGTGTACGAGGAGAATTTATTGAAAAAAGGCTACTAGCCTATCTTTCTTGCGTAAGTAGAGTTATGGAAGAGTGAGTAGATGATTTGGAGGGTATTTAAATTGAATAAAGGAGTAATTAAGGATTATATTAATCATGTTTAATGTGTGAAGAACTAAAAATGAATCGATTAAACCCTAGAACCAATAGATGGACAATGAACCAATGAGCCGTTAATACATAAGTGTATCTTGAGACAAGGCATAGAATGATATTATTATGTTATCCCTATGCATAATTTTGGTATCAGATCCAGGTTGATTAAATGGACAAGTTTTAAATCCAAATAATTTACAATTTTGATTATTATTTTTATTTTATGAATTTTATTAGTTCATTACAAGAATGATATAGGTTGCTTGAAACAATGCTAAAGAAGATTGTAGCTAATTAAAAGATGTTGATCAGGTAGTTTGAAAGACAAGAAAGGATTAAAAATAGATAAGTATCTAAATAAGAACAAAAGGAGATATCTTAGGTAAAGTATAGAACAAGGTGTAATAAACTTTTTAAAGATAATACATATGGTAAAAACAATGATGGTAGAATTGCCTAAATCAAAGGACCAACTAAGAAATCAAAGGAAAATAGAGTTGAGAAGGAAATAAAAAGAAAAATACTTCTAAAGAGAGATGAATGAGATAAATTAATAGATATCCTTGATGAATCTCATGATAGAGAAGATAAAAAGCTCATGGAATGGGTTGACAATGAAAAAAAATGTAATGGCCTATTGAATCACTTATTGAAATAAGGAGGTGAAAACATTTGATTGCCTTCATAAAATAATCAAGGAGAGATGAAAGAGGGTAGAAAAAGTTACTTTTTAATAAAATCAAGATGAAGATGCGTAAGCTTTGGTTGAATGAATAGCCAAGTAAAAAAGAGGACAATCTAGTCAAATAGGTGTTGAGAAGGACAAAGAAATATATCAATTTTAGGGCCTCATTTTAGGCTTAGAAAGAGTAGTAAAAACCCAAGAATAAGGTACGCAATATGATTTCATGTTTGTATATGAAAGCAATGAGAAATTAGAAGTAAAGTTGGTAGTATTAGAAAGAGAACTACATGGTGATAAGGATTAGAATGAAGAGAAGGTAGTTTTAGTAGATGCGAGTTACATAGTGTAGTCTAAAGAGAGTGAAGAGGAAGATTTAGTTACAATAGTACTGCCACAAGCAGCAAAACTAAACATAGAGAGAATAAACATGCATGAACTAGAGACTAGTTTTAAAGAGTATAAGTAGGAGATTGTTTTCGTTGACTTGTGTGTTTCATATGTAGTTTGGTTGTAGAAGAACACTAAGAAGCTAAAGATGATCAAGTGAGATATCACTATGTAGGAAGATGACCTCAAAGGATAAAGCAAGAAAGAGGATAAGCAAAGAGTAGCAATCATAAGATTTAGAAAGCATCACAAAGGCATATGTGCCTCAAATAGACCATGGGATGTAGGATTAAAAATCACTAATTGAGAGGTGTTGAACAAGAAAATCAAGGATAAATCACGTATACCTTTATGGTAAAGTTTTATTTTGCTTCCCAATAGTATTATGCAATAACATCACTACCTCTTTGTATATATTGGTCTAGTTTTTATGTTTTTTGTCATTAAGGAGTTTTTGTGGTCCTTTGAGGTCTATATAAGTCCATATTAGGTGCTTGGTCTTGGTAAAATTTTAATTTTGATCCATTAGACATTTTCCTACCTAAATAGCCAATTCGAATATTTGAAAAATGTCTTGTATTGTTTCTCAAGTTTTTGATGTTAATGAAAGGTAAAATGTTTTGGCCTTGTGTCATTAGAGGTATCAAGAGTGTTTAGGGTATTTTTTACTTGTTAGAATGTAAATTATGTTAAAATTCCTAACTAGACCTAAAGCATGTTAGTAATCAACCTTCTTGCTATGTTGTGAGTTAAGAAGTGGTTAGGACAGTTAGAGGAGTTCTTGATATATGTAAGTGTTTTATTTGTAGTGAGGATTACAAGGTGAAAAAAGTGTGAATTGAATAATGACAAAGAGGTTTTCAATATACAAAGAGAGGAAAATCTACCTCATAAGTTTTTATTTTGTACATATTGATTAAGCACCTTTAATATACAATAATGAAGAACTCTTTGAAAACTTGTGGAGTTTAATGCTATGCTGAGCATGATAATGTAAGTTTTTTTGTTCCATTATTGATATGAATAAAAATGATATGTTGTTCAATGATATAAAAGGGTGACTAATGTTTTCTTAACCCTATTTTTTAAGATTGTGTTGTATGTATTAAAGATTGACTGTGATAGAAGTGTGAATGAGTAGGTATTTCCAACAAAACCTTGGTAGAAAGACATTTGGAATATATTGACTAAGGGATAGGATGATATAAAATATGTGTAATAATAAATAAATATTATATTTTGTTGATATGATATATATTTCTAAGGAATCTCAGATAGAGCCCTATGTGTTGTGTTTTCTACCAAATAAACCTACACAAAAATCAACAAAGGTAAAGATTATTATAAATTTGGTAGATTATGCATGTTTTCATTGAGAAACCTTTCATTTTAATTCTTATAAAGGTTTTATACTTGGTTCAAGTTTTTTTAGACATTATTTAATGAGAAACTTAGGGTAACACCTATAGACACTTGTTATTTCCTACACAGATAGATAAAAACCAAGTTAGAAATGTGGAAGAGAGAACACACAAAGGTTAGAAAATGCTTAGAGGATGCATTTAGGATTTAGAAAAGGTTATTAACTTTAATAGTCAATAAAAATACTCCAAAAAGAACAAGAACCTTGTTTTATTTCTCTTGGGTCACTTAGGCTACAAGAAACCCTAATTCTAGGTTTTTGACAAGAAAATGATTGTCTAAAGTGATTTCACCATAGAAAAAGGCCAATTTTTTTATATTCATTACCAAAAAACCCGGGATAACAAATTTTATAGTTTTAAAGTTGATTAAGTATGGTTTCATACCGTTATAAGACATTTTTTGAAGATAGGGTTTGACAAGGCCTAATTAAGCCTAACAATGAGCGAAAAAGGGTTATTTGAGTGTCTTCACAATTGAGTTTGAACATGAAACTTTGATAAGATATGATTATGGATGCAAAGTACTAAAATCAATATTTTTATTAACATGATTTCGTATAGGTCCTTACTAGGATAATTTTTTCAAAAAAGTCTATTAACCTATTTGTCTTATGTACGTAGAGTTCTCTAAGAGTGAGTAGATGATTTGGAGGGTATGTACATTGAATCAAGGAGTACTAAAGGATTGTACTAAACATTTTTAGGGTGTTAAGAACCAAAAATTAATCACTTGAACCCTATAATAGATGGATAATGAATCAATGATCCATTAATATAGAATTATATCTGAGACCAGACATATAATGAGATTGTTGTGTTATCCCTCTACATCAAAAAACTAGAAAAATCATTGTATGGTTTAAAACAAGCCCCTTCAGCATGGTATAAAAAAATATCTAAGTACCCCATGAAGATTGTCTTTAAACATTTTGTGTTTGAAGATGAAACTCTTTTCATCAAAATAATTGACAAAATAAATATTTTTATAGTGGTATATGTTGATGATATGATCATCATAACAAACAATGAAACATAAACTACAAAGTTCAAATAAGAGTTGATGTAAAGTTATAAAATGATTGATTTGAGTTACCTTCATGACTACTTGGGTATTGAAATAATTCAAAAACCAAAGTATTTCTTTGTCACTCCATAAAATTATGTTGGATACATTCTTAAAAAGTTTGGAATAGAATATTGTAAGCCACTTAATACATCCATTGAATAGAATAATATCATTTTCAGTTAATTTCCTCTTAAGATTCATGAAAAAACCCAAGGATAATCATTAGGTAGTAGTAGAAAGAGTTCTCAAATATCTCAAAGGAACACAAAATTTTTAGGATTAAATACTCTAAGGCAAGAGACTTCAAACTAGTTATGTATTTAGATTCTGACTATGCTATTGATTATTAAGATAGGAAATCCACATCAGGTTTTCTAATTAATTAAGGAACAATAGTTGTCAGTTTAAAATCTAGGGAGAAATAAGTACTAATAATTTCTTTATTAGAAGTATAATCTATGGGTACTTTAGAGGTAATTATAAAGATCTTGTGGCTCAAAAGGGTTCTTTTATATTTGCAGGAGCAACATGTTTTGTCAACACCTGTCAGGGTTGACAACACTTTTGTAATTTATATGGTAAATAATCTAGTCTTTCACAACTAAACCAAGCATATTAATATTAAATTTCATCTATTTCGACACTATGTGAAAGTTGGCAGTGTCAAGTTGCAACATTTACCTATAATAGAGCCATCGATAAACATCCTATCAAAAACACTTGGAAAAGAAAAAATTGAAAAGTTCAAGGCAATGCTTGGTCTAAAAAACAACCCTGAATATTAATGGGTGATGTTATAATATTGTAATTTTTATTTATTTGTGTCTTTTATCTTTTTAGATAGTTTTTATCTCATTCGATAAGTTATTTGTCCATTCCCGTAGGAATAAGAAAATTGTTTTTAAGAATTTGAAGTGAAAAACCATTTTTGTTTTATAATGTAATGCTTACTCCTCTTTTAATTTTAATAATGAAATATAATTTCATTTCCATTCCTTTAATATTATTTCTATCCTATCAGGCCCTATGTTGTTTAAATCACTTGATTGTGTTGTAATTGGCATAAAACCCACAAAATCATTACTTATTGAACATCTGACATAAGGAAGAATCAAATGAGATATTTGGGGGGCTCAATCATGACCATCATCTTATGTAAGTCTAATAAAAACCTAAAACTATATCAATAATGTAATACAAAAAATTTAATTATGACTTTTTACTAAGAGCAATATAAATAAGGAATACAAGCATAATATGATGACATTAAGACCACTTTAGCTAAATATTGTTTGTTCCAATGTGAAACCATGTTAGCATTGACCATTTATTAAATTATCTACATACTCATGATCTAAATAAAATTAATTTTAAATTTACATACACAATCAAATACAAACAATTGTCAATGCTAGCATAGGGACTAGCCACTATATGACTTATGTTTAATGTAAGTGGTGAATAAAATCATTTAAATATGGCATAAAAAAATTAATTATTATTTAAATATAAATATATGATGTTTCAACTTAAAATAAATATTCTTTAAATTTTAGATAATTGATCTAACCTCTTCTTTTTTCTTTACTTTTTTAATCAATTAAATAAAGGTTGAAAGGTTTTTATTCATCTAGGTTTTCATACATCCACTTGTATTAATTAGTTATTAGTCCTTATTAAATAAAGTACTATAAAAATTATTGAAAATTTATTTTTTCTACTCTAGCCAATTAAAATTTTTGACAATAAATATTAGTTTAAAAATCCTAAAGTGTAGCATCCAAATATTATAGATTATATCTTTACATGTCATTGTGGAATATTCGTTTTATATTATAGATTATATTTTTACATATTATTGTGGAATATTCTATTTATATCAATATAATAATAAAAAAAACTCATTACAAAAGTGACAAATGTGATAATATTTATTTGCTCATTAAAAAAATCAATTAATATTTTTAAAGACAAAAGTGCATGTGTGTCAGTCATCATATCAAAACTCATTTATATGAAATGATAATTAAACTTTATGTTAAAATTGGTGCTTTATGCATCGTCTCAAATCAAATAAGATTAATTACTAAAAGAATATTTTAATAATATTAACTCAACGGTTTTAGCTTTTATGTCAGGATAAATAGAAAATATAAATATCTAGTCAACATAATGTGACTCTAATTTTTAATGGGAATCTTGATCTATGCCATATTCACTATTTAATAGTGCCCATTTAGCTGATGTGGGGTAATTTTATATTATTATGTGATCCTTAACTTCTCAAAACATGTGAATATTATAAAATGTACCTATAACTAATATAAAACTCTTTTATAATAATCAATATGTGGAGGTATACATACCCCTCATCCAATGATTGTCTAATAAATTTTAATGTAGCTTATTTATGTTCCAAAAATTACCACAATCACTTTCAAATAAAAATATTATTATCATTGTTACTCCAATACATATATATAACCTATTATTTTGATTTTAAACTAATTTGAGGTTACATTCAAATTTAGTTTTGAAGCAATTAACAAACTAAAAAAATTAGAAGCATCTTGTTAGTCATATCAAATCATGGATAGTATAAATTTCACCCCAACTAAAAATATTTTCACTCTAACTAATTATAGTTAATCCCTCGGTATCATTGATTATTTTTCTTAACTTACATTACAAATTTTTATGAAAAATTAATCATAATTTGTTTTTTGGATTAAAACCCTGGGTTTACATGGATTAGATGTACAAAATACTTTTTTGACTTAGTGATAAAGACTGAAGGGTATGCATTCCACCAAATTTTATAGGGCACAATCTTGGCCTCATCCCCTTTTAATATCCCCTAGGATTTTTACCTTGGTTGATGGATAGGAAACACCTTTTACACCATGATCCTCACCTTTAGATTACAACCCACTTAATTCCTAAATATTTTTCAATAAAATACAAAGAATAATAGCTAATTATTAGTTCCTAGTTACTTGAAAATAAATATTATCTGTCCAACCTAGCTGTAATGTTAGATGAAGCACATTCTATGCCATATGATATCATTCTCAATAGAATATTATCTATGTTAAGCCTTCCCTTAATTCAAATTTATTTCCCATAAAAAAACCACATGAATCACCTTCATATTTAAAACATATAGTTTGATATTACATCGAGAGTATTTGGTAATCACCTTCATGTGCAGATAAACCTTCTTTCTATGGTGGTTCTTAATTATTCCATGAGATGCAAAGAATGTGTATTGCTATTAATTTTTTGTATTTTGTTCAGTTAGTTTATTCTTGTGATATAAAAATGTTAGTTTGCGTCTTTTATTTCATTACCTCTATTTAAAAATAGATTGTTGGCGAGTATAAAATAATAGGGAAATCATTTTGTTGAGGTGGTTAACTTATTTTCTAAGCATTCATATTTTAGGAGGTTGTGTCCAGTTCATGAGTATGAAAACCCCTCTTTTCATCACTTCTTACATTATATTATACTATTTTTTTTCTAAATTTTAATGTCTATGTAAATATGCAAAGGATCACCTGATATGTTATTAAACCAAACAAATGATTCCATTAATAAAATACCAAGCTCATATGATTTTTTTAATTTATATATGAGGTTGTAATCTATGAGATCAAGTTTGATATCATGATTAGAATCTTTTGGAATCACCTTATTGTGTATGTAATCCTTTTTCCATGATAGTTCTTGAGTATTTATTAAGATGCAAAGAAAGTGTATTGCTTTGTCTCTATGCTACATGGCTCGACCTCCTAGGCTGAGCATGCTTGCAACCTTCTTATACCTTGTCTTTATCTATATAACCATAACCATATCCATAACCATCTAGGGTCAACCAAATGTATAGGTCAAATGGCTATTTATATTTTCTAGTTCAATACTAAATGTTAGTATATCTATATGTGGGGCCTACACACACACATACACAGACAAGATGCAATGCTAATTCTAATAATGATTTCTCATGGGTTTGGTAATATTTAATAATATTCAATCCCTATCCCTAATATGTGATGGATGATTAAATTTGATTTCTTCAAAAGATCCAGATCTCTAACAAACAATCCAAATACAAACTAATCAAATAGTTTGTGGTAGTATCAATATACAGGACTGGGGAATGTCATAGAAATTTTTTTTTGTCTTCAGGCTGCAGTATTCAATAGGTATGACTCAATGCTATTGAAAATCACATCATCTCATGCCTAATTCAATAGGTACCTACAAGTTAAAATACATTTCCCATGGGGGAAGTTTAAATTCTTAGACATTATATTCTCTTTCTAAGCCTCAGAAGTGGATTTATGGAACTATGTTATCTAGAGAGTGGAAAATAAGTTTGCATTATGGATCACCAAACCACTATTTTTTGCATGAAAATTATAAATTTGATCAAAGATCCTACTTTCTACTCATGTTTACTAATCCTCATAATGGGCTCCCTCTATGTCAACCTCCAAAAAAAATTGAAAATTTATTAAGATACTTATTTTGGCCTAACTTGAAAGGTAACTTACAATTTCATAGAATTACTTGGAAATTTTATTATAAACTAACGGAAGTTTTGGGGCTTGGGATTATTTATATTTCCAAATAGTAAAATAATCTCTATACCAGATGGATCCAAAGGGCCATTGAAATCTAGGTATCTTAGAAATGCATTCTTAAACAATATATATCCATTGGTTGTCTTCATTTAAATATTTTTTTGCTTATTATATCTTTAATATTGGGTTAGTTCAAGTTTGATGAATTAAATAATTTTTATCTTATTCAATATTTAATGCATATATTTATAATTAATTTATATTATTTTAAATATCTATTTGAATTATTTTTGTATACAATACGTTTTTAAGGCTATGTCTTTTTTAATGTTAAGTTTATTTAAGTTTTTTAATGATTTAAATAATTTTTTATTTATTTAATAGTTAATGCATATAGTTTTAATTAATTAATATTATATTTAAGAGAAATTTGAGTTGTATTTTGTATCATTTATTGTACAAAATATTCTTTACACTATTTAGGATGTCAATTTTGTATTTTAAGTTTGTTGGCACTATTAATTTACTAGGGATATAAGGTGAGTATCTAGTATTTATTAAAAAGTGAAGAAATTGTTTGATCATATTGTTTGTTATGTTGAGCATTTATATGTAATATATTTAAAATTGGGAACTCAACTATTATGAAAGTACTAGATGTGTGGGTGAAATTTATGAAATTTTTTATATTATTTATGATGTTTGGATGAAATGGATGATATATTTTTTAAATTATTTATGAATAATATTAAAACAATGTATATTTGAAGTTTGATATTTATACAGAGGTGATCATAAATGATTTAAACTATTTATATATTTGATTTTTCTATGATAAAACATTCTTATTATTTCAACAAACACAATAATATATAAAATAAGCTTCTCAAAGCTAAACACAACAATGTTTTTTAATAAAGATAATTTTTATTTGAAAACATTATATATGTAAAAATGTGTTTATATTTGTACACCTTATACTTTGCATAATATAAATTAGAATGTTACTTATGATACACGGAAATGAAAGACACTTTCAACTAGCAAGTAAATTTATCCATTTACTTACATCACTATTAGATACTTAAAATAAATAAAAATTAATAGAAATAGAAGATTTTAATACATATATTTTTTTATTTTAAATTAAAATATTGAATTTTTTTGTTTTTGTTTGAAACCATGAATTATATTAATATAGAGTAAATAATATATTACATAATTGATAAAAACAATGTGGGTGGTATGAAAATACATGTTATGAAAAAGATATAAAAAGAGTTCCATTAAAGCAAACTCCATAAATAATTCTTAACCAATCCCCAATCCAACAAAAAACATAATTACAAAATTTCATGGCATATGTTAACAATACTAACCAGCTTTCATAAATAAAAAGAAAGGAACAAAATTTATAGCACCAATACAACCAACTTTATAGAGCGAGGAGAAGGCGGATGTGGACTATCTTGGATCTCCCCTTATACCATAATGTAAGTGTGTAATATCAAGTACAAGATCCAAACTGACTTGTTTTGATTTTATTCCATATCTACGTTTGTATACAAATAAGGGGGTGAAATAGATTGAGATAATCTTAAAATTTTCATTGCTCTCCCAAAAAAAGAAAATAAAAGAAAAGAAAACCTAGAATGTCCATAACCAAATTGTGGAGAAGGCTCCCATAAATTGCCTCTCAACATTGAGAACCTTAACTGAGGATGAAAAATATGAGTGAAGAATATAGAGTAACTTCATCTTTGTTGACCCCCACCTCTCTCTTGCGAATTTATAGGAATGACATGTTAATATGAATGTAGAAGCATCCTACTGAGCATTCATATTTTATTATCTTAAATGTAAAATTACAATTACACATAATAAATTTTATGAAATTAGGTATAAAGTGTATACTTAATTTATTGTTTTAATTAGATTATATAGCTTTATACAACTTTTCATTATAAAAGGTTAAATGAATATAGGCCTTTCAAATTAAAATTAGGAATAGGCCTTCAAATTTTAATGTTACATCTAGAATATATAACACTAAATTACATTGCCTTGATCATTGAATTATATATAATTTGTAATTATATATATATATATATATATATATATATATATATATATAATATATATGTAAAATATATTGAGAGATATCAGTTTTCAAATTTATATTATATTAATATCACATACCTAATATAATATATAAAATAAAACCCTTTGATTTTATTTTGAAGGAGAATATCTCAAGGAAGTTCTAAAATTGGAACATCATTTCACATTGAAAGGATTTATATTCCATTTTTAGTGGATTATGGTCAAATCTACTAGAGCTCCACAAATGGATTGAGGACCATTGGAAACATCAAAATAAAGGTAATGTGTGTTTTTTTCCATATGATAAAATTTTCTTTATTATGTGTTTTTACTATAAGGATGATAGGGACGTGATTTTAAAAAATTAGGTCTAAGGTTGGAATGAACACCTACTACTTGTTAAGCCATGGTTTCCATCATTTAATCTTATGATAGAAACATTGAATATTTGACCTATTCTAGTTAGATTACCTCATTTATAATTTCATTTTTTATCTGAATGCATCTTCAAAGTTATAGGTAATTCCTTAGGTGAATATTTATTAAAAAAATCATCAATGAAGAATATGGGTCATTCAATATTTGTAAGAATGTTTGTCACTATGGATATTTTATTAAATCTTCCATCTTAAGTTTATTTGAAATTTAATGATCATCAATGAAAATAATCCCTTGACTATGAAGATCTTCCCTTTAGATGTCATAAGTGTTTCAAATTTGGGAACTTGGTCATGAATTATGATTTTTTTGAGAGAAAATAAGGGAAGTCTTGGTGGAAGGATGCTCTAGAGGAACATTTAATGGTTAAATTATTGTTTGATGATGTAAGCAAGGAATTGGACTGAGACTAATATGCTGAAACACCTATAGAGATTCAAATTGCTAGAGAGTTAAATTAAAATAAGTGTACATTACTGAATGTCATTGAATAAAATATCCATGGGAATGAAAAAGAACAACTAGATAAAATTGATGCTTAAAAATTAGGTTCAATGTCTCATGCTCTGATGGTGGGATATCAACCAATTAGTTCAATCAAAGTCTTCATTCCTATCCATCTAGATTCAACATAGGAAGGGAATGAACTATTGTAAGTGAAAAGAAGAAAGGTATTGTTAAGATGGACCAATAATTTATTAATATGAATATTTTACTCACATAGAGGAGATGAATTAGGAGTGTCATAGCCTCTATTTTGGTTTACTTTTTGTTTGTTTTTGTTTGGCCGCTTGTTTAAAACTTGCCTATGGTAGACTCTATTTTATGATAGAAGAGGTTTATCTTTTGGGATTGTATTGATATTATTTTATTTCCATTGTGTAAGGGTTGTGACCTTTTAAAACCTTTATTTTACACACACACACACACACACACACACACACACACACACACACACACACACACACACAAAGAGAGAGAGAGAGAGAGAGAGAGAGAGAGAGAGAGAGAGAGAGAGAGAGAGAGAGAGAGAGAGAGAGAGAGAGAGAGAGAGAGAGAGAGAGAGAGAGAGAAGTGCATACTACATTTATATCATAAATCTAATATAATACAGATGCCTTCAGAATTATATATGTATGCATAGTATCTTATGTGATTTATTATTAATTGATTTTATATAAAATTTTACTATGAATTACTTTTAATTATACATTATTTTCAGTTAGTAATTATTTATTTGTTGGGGAATGAGGTCCCGATAAATATATTTGGTATATGAGGAATAAACTAGGTACAGAGCAAGATTACTTTGTTGGGGAGTGGGGTCCTGATAAATGTATTTAGCTTTATTTCATAGCTTATATGCTTTGATATATTCCCCTAAGGATTACATATTAGGACTTTTTTTCACATATTATACATCTCAAATCTTAACACATCCACAGCCATGAATACCTAGAATAACATCATATTCAAAAAAACCCATGTTTACAATATTTGTACATCTTTGGCTAACAATGAGGACATGTTATTTGATGAAGACATATTCCATTCCTTCGATCAAAGGTTTTCTTCAACATTAAAATATCATATCTTAATCAAAAAAAAAAATTCATAATATGTGTGTGTGTGTGTGTGTGTGTGTGTGTGTGTGTGTGTGTGTGTGTGTGTGTGTGTGTGTGTGTGTGTGTGTGTGTGTGTGTGTGTGTGTGTGTGCGCGTGTGCGCGTGCGCAAGCATGCCCATTTATGCATGTTAGCATGCACACTATATTAAAATTTTTATGGCCTAATTAATTTTTACTTAATAAATAAATAAATACATAGTATATAAAGTCAATATATGTCAAACATGAAATTCAAATATTAATCATGATTTTTTTTTTATAGAGTGACTAATTTTTATTCCTTGCCTTTAACAAGTACTATTGGAATCAATAGGACAATTAATTTTATTACTTCAATAAATAATTTTTTTTAAAGAAATAATATTTTACCAATTTTAAAGTTTAACATAAAAATATTAAATAATATTCTTCTACATGTTTTCATATATTATACCATTTATATCAATGTAGCAATTAAAAATTTATTTCAAAAATATAAACTATACAATAATTTTTTTCTCATTAAAATAATAATAATTAATTATTTTTTAATTATTATATTATTATTTAATATAATGAAGATTAAGGAAGATAACACAAAAACTAAATGCATTCCAAACTACACAAAACATGTTATCACCATATTCTAAGTATCAACTGAATTACTATAGAACTATATCAATATATATTTATAAATAGATATATCATTATATTCTATAATTTTTAACAATACACACAATTTTTAATGAAGCTTTGCTTTAATAGTTATTAGTTCCTCCTAAAACATAATTAATGGAATCACTTTAGCATTAAAGGTTGTTTACACTTACAATCACATATTTCTTGTCAATTATTATTTTATACCTTCGTAACAAAATATAATATTTTTGAAGTTATTTTGAATTTATGTTAATGTATATAAAGTTGTAAATTATTGAGTTGGCAAGAAAAAGATTAAATATTATGTTGGGCACTATTCATGTTTGGCATTGCCACTTAGGTGGGACAATAATACTTCACTGATAAACTAAGGGCATGTAATTACTAAGGAAGTGGTACCATGGGAGGGGGGGTTCCTAAATTTTATTAGGGGTAGTGTAGAGTGGAATTAGGAATATATGTAGTAAAAGTGGTCCTATTAAATAGGAATTCTAAGTGTATGTTATTATTTTATTGGAGATAATATTTAAAATTGTTATATTTTTATTTTAATTAAAGTTTACATAAATTTTGTCCACTCATATTTACAATGGGTAGAATATCGTCCTAAAAAATAGAAACATATATACGAAACTCTCAGTGCCACTTTTTTCACCCCCTCAAACTTTCCTCTTAAAAATTAGCCAGTTCCTCACTTTTAGGAAAAGATTCTAAAATTTCTTTTTATCATACCTTTCATTTTTCATGGGGCCACCCATACATTAAAAAATAGGAGCAACAAACCTCTCCATGGGACCCCTACCTAAAAAAATTTATTCAGCATAATAATTGTAAGCAAATTCTCCATAAAGCATCGCCACATTTAATGATGTGAATAAATAATTATCCATATAATAATTGATAATCGTAATTAATTTTTAGTTAACCATACTAGAATTGATGGTCAAATGAACATGCAAAAAATAGATAATATTTTGGACATGCCAAGATGCCCTATCCATAGGTATTTCAATCATGGTTATTATAGTCTAAACATCAAAGCATTGGAATAGAGCTCCACCAATTTTGTGCCTAAATATGATGATTGGGCACCTTGCATATTATGTAACTATAAAATTGTCTATTGATTTATTCATTAAAAATTTAATAGTATAATATATTTATGTCAATAAGCATACAAGTTTTGGGTTGATCCTTGATAGACGGTCCATGTCTCTATTTTTTTGGGGAGGATGGATGCAAGCAACTTCTCTTACTTATAACATGTGTTGTATATTGGTGCCTATGCATTATAGTACCATGTTTGATAGTTGTCAATTCAATTTTTGTCAAAGATGTTGTCAACATTGATTTTATGGTAGATATTTATGTTTTTAGATTGAATTTTATTAATTTATTTTTGAAATTTAATGCATAAGGATATTGATGTTTGCTTGATGTTATTAACCCAAATGAACAATATCGTTAATAATAAATTCAAGCATATAAAAAAACTA
>JARHVA010005842.1:692500-695000 GCA_037957365.1 Torreya grandis
CCATTTTAGGTTATTTTTGATGACTAGACATAGACAAAAAACCATAAAATAATATAAACATGCTAATTACCCTATCTTATTATAATTTTTAGAAAGAATAAGATCAATATAAATATTCTCTTTTCATTCATATATGCATATTGAATTATATATAATTATTATTATTATTCATTTACCAAGTATAATTATGATTAAATGGTAAATCCTTATCTACAATACAGGTCAAATCAAGTTTCCTTTACATATCTATTGTTACACATGGATCTTGATAATTTAGATTTTCATCAAGTTACTGTGACATCATATACTTGTAACAAAATAAGTTTAGTTGAATTTTCATGTAGTTTCATAATAAAATATAAGTAATAATATACATATTGAAACCCTTATCAAATATTCCATGCACACTACATAATAACTATGTGGAGTCCAATTCTAGCATGCAAGATATGGAGCTAAAACTCCATTGATGATTTTTGACCAACTACTTATATCCTTTTTATTTATATGTGTGTTTGGTGGATTAGGTAAATATAGTAAGAAGACACAATTTTATATTTTGTTCCTAAAAAATTCAAATAAGCAAAAATACAAGACTATAAAACATCAAGAGTGAACAAGCATAGAAAAATCTAGATTCCAAAAGGTGCACATTTGTAAATAATAAAATATGGTAATTTATAGTTGGAAATGTTAGTTTTGAATTAAATTAAACATACATTAATTATACATAAAAATATTACCCTCAATAATTTTTATCTCGCATCCTCATGCCTTCTATGGCTTTATCCTTCCAAAGTTTCTCTCAGTGACCTAGATGAAATTTTACATTCTATATCAAACTAGATATATGTCTTACTTGGTAATATTTAAATAGTCATATAAATGTTCATATCTCATGGTTTTATAATTTTAGACTCAAAACATACTAGTAACATTTGAATTTTATGGTATCATCTTGTGCCATGAAACAATGACATTTCAAATTCAAATCATTCCTATGGGTCGAATCATACATTTGGCATTTATATGGCATGAAAATTACCCTAAATATTTCCTATAAATAAATAATAGGTGTAATCATAATACCTATATATAAACCATTAATAAAATCATATTTAATCAAAACATTAAATAGGTAGAATTTCCTAATAGTTTTGATGATATTAATGAGATATAATTACCTTAATTTTTGGATATGAACTAAAAATTCATGAAGCATTTTTATATGTCAATGATGATAAAAATAATTTTTTTTATAAGCTATCTCATCCCAATAATAGTATGATCCCTTTAATAACATCAATCAACTTTTAGTAGGTACCAATTACACCATGGGTGTTTATAAATTAAACTTAGTACTATTCCCATGTATATACCATTGGTTACAAATGTCTTGTTGAACTAATTTGTGGGGAAACCATAGGGCTTTTCTTAGATTACGTTGCATATTGATATGAAATTAGCATATGCCAATCCTATAATGACTATGCATATTACATCACCAATCTCCCATACTGCATGATGTATTGAATAGAATCTTGTATCTCTTAAAGCTAAGTTATTGTAGTTAGAGTATGGATTATATAAATCCAGTCATTCTAAAACTTAACACTATTTGGCTCATAATCCTTTAGCATTAGAAATTTAAGCTTACACTTTACCCATGGGTTTTTTTTTAATCCTTAGTTTTACATTTATGAAAATAAGGGTGATCACAAGAAATACCTTATATTATTTCATGAAATATGTTTGGATTATTGACCAAATTATTCCCACAAAAACTTAAGGATTATGTACTTCAATGGTTTTATGATATAACATCTCAGTTAGTCATGAATTTAAGTATTTTGGAGGGTTATTTTCTAGCTCACCTCTACATCAAAATAAGTGAAAATATGTCCTATGCTCAAATTTCCTAACTCAAACAATGATCCAATGAGCCATTTAGTAACTATATATAATGGCATAATAACATGTTATCCAAGATGATCAATCCTATGTCAAATCATGGGGTCCAAGATATATGTATTGAAAGTTTTCTCTTATCACTCCATGAGTATATTTTATTCATGAACATTAATTAATTTTGTTAACTATGATATACAATTAGATAAAAATGATTCAATCTTATAGCCTTGAACAATCTCAAGTACAAGCCTAATGCTACAAATTATTCAACTTATAAGTCTCAATGCAAGCCAAATTATAGGGATAGATCAAATGACAATAAGAATAAATATAATACTAATCTAATATATTATCAAAGTGTACAATTCAGATTCTCCTATCCACCCCACCAATTAAGAAGTTTTTTCTAGTTACCTCATGCTCTTTATTTCCTATTTTTGAAGTTACAACCTTTTAACCTCATATGTCTTCTTCCTCAATTTAAGGTTGATATTAGTTTCAAATTACGCAAGGGATAAGACAATGATGCATATTATGAATATCAACATTCTATTGGACATTATACAAACAAATTCTTTATTCAAAGGCA
>JARHVA010005842.1:700000-772500 GCA_037957365.1 Torreya grandis
ATGAATACCTAGAAATGTTAGGTTTTACTTACCATCACCTTCCATCATTTATGCCTATAAACATGACTTTCATTCACCATTATTTCTCATCCTCATGCCTTTTACGAGTCTATCTTTCTAAAGATTCTCTTAGTCATATACAAGAATATTTCTTATCAAATGAGTAATATATCTTACTTAGACATCTCCAAATAATCAAATAAGTGTTTGTTTATCCTTAAAAGTAATGTTAGACATAGAACATACCATCTAACGGTACAATATGAGTCCTATGGTTTCATCCTATGCTAAGAAATGATCACATTTCAAATTTAAATATTTTATAAGTGTCATATTATACATTTCATATGTCGATGGTGTGATAAAGTAACCAAAATGTCTCTTATAAATACAATGTAGGTGTAATACTACCATCCATCTATAAATATTTTATTAAAACATATTAAAACACTTACAAATTTAAAATGATTGCACCATTTTACCAATTTATAAATAATTCACTAGGAATAGGTTCTTATGAATTCCAAAGCACTCAATAGCTTAGAAAATTTTCAATTTTCAATTAATAAGATCTAGATCACAAGTTTCATACATTGAATGAGTAAGATTGCGCACATTCACCTAAAAATGATAACTACATGTGGTTTGAATTCCATTTTATGATTATTATATTTGTAGGAAATTCTCAACCATTCAAGGGTGATTGGATACAGTCAGCTCAACCCACTTTTCTCTGCTCTTTGCTGTCCTAATTATATCATTTCAAGTGATCCTATGGTTTTAGGTGAAGGAGATAAATTTATGCAAGTTGTGTTCTGAATAAGACCTCATGACCACACATAGAGCTGAAGGAAAAATAGAGGCACCTTATTGTATCTAAATAAAGAGGAAAAATATATAGAGAAATAATCATCAGACACAAAACATATCATTTGGTAGTATATACCTAAGGCTAATTATACCGTCTATGTGTAAAAAAAAATCTAAATAATTATCTAAGTGTCTTTTAGTCTAGTCTCATTATTCAACAAAGTAGTCAAATGCTAAATATGTCATCAATTTATTGTAATTTCTATTTTTAATAAGATATAATTCCAAATAAATTCTAAGCATTTGTATTTAGATTTGTATATCCTTTTATATGGATTAATTAATAACATTTTTATTTTATTAGTGTCAATTAATCACATTAATACAAATGTAAGTTGAAAAATAAAAGACATTTGTGGCCAAGTAAATTTTATTGGTCATGGAGACACAGTGTTAAATCTTCTTTGGACAAATTCATTGGTCAAAAATTATGTGTAGTGTTGATTCCTTCATGATGAACAATCCATATTCCATGCATAGCTTGTACATCCTTCTTAACCAAAGCTACACTTCTAAAATTCAAAAATAATATCGTGATGTGAACGTTTTGTTTCCTTATTTTTTTCATAATGTTTATTTCTTATCAAATCAATTTTAATTATGAATTTTTACTATTATTACACACTAAAAACTTTAAACTTCAACTCCTCTCTTGCAAGTTATCTTTTAACACATGCCCTTGGACCATCATGCTCCCTTTTTCCATGGCCTACTTTAATGAAACTTTAAATATGTTGTATACAAGTGGTCACATTCATCCTACTCATCCATTATAACATCTATAAATTATTAAATTATGACATGCAATTATCTGACCAAATATAATGTTGATTGAAATTAATATTCCTTTCACTCAACTTGTCATAGAACATCTGAAAACAACTTTACACACACTCCGTAGAATATGTTTGATCATCACTGACATATAAGTGGTAATCCCTTAATATTTTTTTATCATTATTTGTACTATAAGGTGCATCCATGAATTCTATATGTAAGAAAATGGAAAGTTGTACTAAATTGTAGTACTATGATTGAACCTCCATTTTTGGTTGCAATGTGTAATTATATACAAAATCAACTACTAAAATAATAGTATGAAGTGGAAATGTGTATTTTATTAACTTGAATTACGCATCTATCCATCTATCTTTGTGTATGTTCCTTGAATAATCATAAATAATTTTCTCCCTAAATTTGAGCATAAATTATAAAATAGGTATTTGTTCTATAACCAGCTCACACCTTTTAGATTTCTCTCCATGTTTTAATTGATCTATCATAGTTTACTATTTACTAAATCCAACTAATTATTGTACAATTTATTGTATACTCTCCTCTTGGTTATAATTTTTCAATTTTTCCAATCAACTAAAAATGTTTCAACTTCCATCCAAACATTATTTATTATAAAATAGTTATCCATCTGATCTTTCACAAAAAATCACTGGAATAAATCTCCTTGTTGATTTTGGTGGATCTTCGATTCTACAATCTTGAAAAATAAAATTAGTATTTAAAGTATAATTAATATGATTAAAAAAAAAACATCATAATGCATAAAAATTTCAACATGTTGCCTACACCAAGTGGTGCATGTGATTTTTTTTCACGCATAAGGGTTTGGACATTTAAAAAAATATTTGAATAATATAAATTTGTGGATATTTAAAAAAAATTAGAGTATAATAATGTTTAATTCATATAAAAAAATGTATTAGTTGTGGTTCACGGTTACAAGAACTAACTTTTATTTTTTCTCCATATATTATAATAGGTGATACCCTTGTGTTATCTTTCAAAAATTATGCAAGCAAATATTTTAGGGTATCGGCCATAGCCTTGTCTTATTGTGGGAGTCTACCAAAGAATGCCCACAAGTCATTATATCATCTGCATCAAGTCTCCTACATCACCCAATTATTTCCATTTGTGTTTTTATATTTATGTTCAATGCCTAATTATTTGTATAATCAAGCATTTTTTCCCTTTTTTGAGAAATTAAAATACAAGTTGTAATAATGTGTCAGACAACATTACCATCTTTGGTACATTTCTTCACATATACTTAATGGTATGCATTATATACATTTTAAACAATTCCCTTTTTTTTACCATAAATATTAGATGCTTCTAGTCCTATAGTGCTTATTTTAGGTCTTATCTTATGCACTTTCATCAATGTAACAAACAATTCACATATTTAAGTTTTGTTTAATTTTTGAAAGTGCTAGTCTGAAATTCTTTCAACTTTTCTTCTTATATGGTGGTTAGAAATTTTTTTATGCATTGACTTCAAAATGTTTTCATCAATTTCAAATAAATACATGGGTCTTATTTTGAAAATCATAGGAGGTGTTCTTAGTGCTAGAATAGGTTGATTTTGTGTTTCCACTTTTTTATCTTCATTTGTTGTTTCTTCATTGAATGGTGTTCCCATATTGTTTTATTCATTAGTAGTTTATTCATTAAACATTGTTTCCATATAGTTTTGTTAATTTTTTATTTCTCCAATTAGTATTTCCATGCAATTTTATTAATTTTTTAGATGGTAAATAATCATGCATATTATCATCATCACCAATATAATAAACTATAAAATTTGAATGTGGACTTGCATTATAATTCAATATACAATCATAATTGATAATTAAACATTTATAATTTGGTATACTACCAAAATTTGGTATACTATCATTGTTCATTTCATCATTATTTGTGATATTCAATTCATTAGGGATTGTATACTTAGGTGCATGAAATCTTCACATTAATTGACTTTGTATTTCTCTCATCACTTCTAATCCTTCCACCTTTTTTCACTTTAACTTCTTCTTCCCATTAGTATGATTTATGACACCCCTGATTACACAAGGTTTTGAACTTTAGATGGTGGGGATAGTGATAAAATATTACAAACTAGACATGCATGTTATGTAGTACCAAGTGGGGATAACAATAAAATTATCAAAAAGTAAACCTATAATATTTAGGAAATCATGATTGGATAAATTAGTATAATTTTGAGCATGGGTATAGTAATCAAATCATTAGAAAATAGACCTACAATGTGATGTTCCAAGTGGGGGTAGTGATCAAAATATTAAAAAAATAGACTTGCACTATGTAGTCAACAATTATTAGATAAGACTTTCTCTAGTTTTGAGGGTAGGTATAGTGATGAAATCCTTAAAAAATAGACCTATATTATGCATAACAAAACAAATCATGATATGTAAGGGACATAAGTCTCAATGTGAAAAAAGATGATGATTTACTATAACTTTTTTATCTTTTTACTACCCATAAGATATGTACATGCTAAAAATACATATTAATTAATTGATGTGTACATTTATTTCACAATTGATCCCAAACCTAAAACCTAAACACTAAAAACATAACACTAAACTATAAATAAATTAGGTTCACAAGGCTCAATTTGGCCAAAATCATATCAATGATCACCCTAATTGACTAATTAGCTCAATTTATGAATATATTGGGGAAAATTGAACCCAAAATCACATTATGTAGTCACAAATAAATTTAAGATTTCAAATTTATCCTAATCCCTAAACCCTAAATCGTAAACCCTACACCCTAAATAAACTGACTTATCCCCAATTAACATCCTTTAAAATAAGAATTTGGTTCAAAGGGCTCAATTTTATCCTAAATATCATCAATAATAGCCTTACTTGACTAATTGGATCAATATATGAAGACATTGGGGCTAATTGAGCTTAAAATCATATTTTATAATCATAAATAATTTTAATGAGCTCAAATCAACCATAATTTTGTTTAAGATTGAACCCTATATCATAAACCCTAAACCTTCAATGCTAAGTCCTAAGCCATAAAATTGAAATCTTGAACCCTAAATCAATCGATTTAAACCCAATTAACATCTTTTAGAGTAAGATTTAGGATCATAGTGCTTAATTTAGCCAAAATCACATCATTAACTTCCCTAATTAACTACTTAACTTAATCTATGATGACATTAGGGCTAATTAAGCCTAAAATCATATTTTATAGTTATAAATAGGTTAAATGATCTTAAATTATACTTATTTTCCTTCATGATAGGTTCACAAGTCTAAATTTGGCCTAAATCACATCATTGATTACCGTAATTGACTGATTTAATGATGATGTTCAGGCAAATTTAGCCCAAAAATCACATTATGTAGTCACATATAGGTTCAATAATCTAAAATTAATCCCAATTAGTTTCATGATTGGACCACGAACCCTCAACCCTAAAACGTAAGCCCTAAACCCTAAAATATCAACCCTAAACTATAAAAAAATCAATTTAACCCAATTAACATCTTTTAGAGTAAGAATTAGATTCACATGGCTTAATTTAGCCCACATTTCATCATTGATTGTGCCAATTCACTAATTGGCTCAATTTATGATGACATTAGGGCTAATTAAGCCAAAAATCACATTCTCTAGTGAAAAATAAGTTCAATGAGCTCATATTATCCTTAATTACCTTTTTAATTGGATTGTATACCCTAAATCTTATACCATAATACCTAAGCCTTAAACCCTATACCCTGAACCAATTGACTTAACACCAATAAACATCCTTTAGACTAAGAATTAGGTTCACAAAGCCCATTTTAGCCAAAATCAAATCCTTGAAAGCCCTAATCATCAAATTTACATAATATATGATGACATTGGTGTTAATTGAGCCTAAAATCAAATTCTATAGTCACAAACAAGTTCAACAATCTCAAATTATCTTGAATTTCCTTCATGATAGGTTTATAGGGCTTAATTTGGCCCAAATTGCATTAATGATTACCCTAAATAACTAATTGCATCAATCTATGATGACATTGAGGTAAATTGAGCCTAAAATCACACTTTGTAGTAAAAAATAAGTTCAATGCACTCAAATTGGTCCCAATTACATTCATGATTGGAATCTAAACCCTAAACTCTAAATAGTAAACAATAAACCCAACCCCAATCAATGTTTTTTAAAGTAATAATTAGGTTCACATGACTCAATTTAATCCAAATTACATCATTGATTGACCCAATTGACTACTTGGCTCAATTTGTCATGATATTGGGGATAATCGAGCCAAAAATCACATTCTATAGTCAAAAATAGGTTCAATGAGGTCAAATTGGCCCTAATTACTTTTATGATTAGACCATATACCTTAAAATTTAAACCCCATACCATAATCCCTAGTCCTTAAACCCTAAACCTTGAACCAATTGATTTAACTCCAATAAACATTCTTTAGAGTAAGAATTAGGTTCTTAATGTTTAATTTAGCCCAAATTACATCATTAATTAATTCGATTAAGTAATTGACTTGATATATAATGAAATTGGTGATAATTGAGGAAAAAATCACATATGTTAGTCACAAATAGGTTCAACAAGCACAAATTATCCCCAATTAGCTTTGTAATAGGCTCATAGGGCTCAAATTGGCCCAAATCATATCACTATTTTCCCAAATTCACTAATTGGCTCAATATGTGATGATGTTGGAGCTCCAATTGAGCCTAAAATAACATTTTGTAGTCACAATTATGTTTAATGAGCTCAAATTGGCCCTAATTACATTAGTGTCTAGACCCTATACCCTAAACTATGAACTATAAACCCTAAGACCTAATCCCTAAACCCTAAATCATAAACCCTAAATAAAATGATTTATCCCTAATTAAAATCCTTTAGAGTAATAATTAGGTTCATTGGATTTAATTTATCAGTTAATCACATCATTGCTTGCCCCAATTAAATAATTGGCTCAATTTGTGATGATATTGGGGCTAATTAAATGCAAAATCACATTTTATACTATAAATAGGTTCAACAAGCTCAAATTATCCTTAATTACCTTTGTGATATGAGTACCCTAAACCTTATACCTTAAACCCTAAGCCCTTAACCATTAACCCTAAACCAATCGACATCCTCTAGAGTAAGAATTAAGTTCTCAGGGCTAAATTTGGAATAAATTACATAATTGATTTCCCTAATTGACTAATTTACTCAATTTGTGATGAAATTTGGGATAATTGATCTGAAAAACATATTTTTTAATCATAAATAGGTTCAACTAGTTGAAATTTACCCTAATTACCTTTGTGGTTAGACCCCAAACCATAAACCAATCAATTTATCCACAATTAACATCTTTTTGAGTAAGAATTATGTTCATAGGGACAATTTCAGGCCAAATGACATCACTTACTACCCCAATTCACTAATTAGATCAATATATGGTGACATTGGGCTTAATTGAACACAAAATCATATTTTTTAGTCATAAAGCTATTTAGATAGGTAAATGACATGAAGATTATAATCAAAACTAGGTTTACATTTTTTTCATGTATAAAAATTAAATGTTAAAAACTAACATCGACTAAAGCCATGAATTAAATTTGATAATGAAAATTAACCTATAATAAATTCAATAATATGGGCAAAAGCATGTTAATGTAATAGTAAACTAATCCTCATATGTGGTTTTTTTTTGTACACAATTTTTCTATGTAAACATTTTTTTCACATACATGATTATTTTGTGTATGTGTTTCTTATGTTTGACATTTTAAACACATGTCTCAAGGCTTGGGAATTGCTTGGATTCCTAAGCCTAAGGACTACACATTCAAACACATAATTGAATGCATCTTTTTGAATAAAAATAATAAAATGCAACTTTTACCATACTAAACAATGTGAATTTTATCAAAATATTTCTTTAAACTATGTCTACAACATCGAGCACACTCTCTTCTTTCTACGTATGTATATTTTTATATTTTTTATTAATTTAATGTTTTTTTCTATATTTATATATCAGTATGTCTTTTTATAGCGCTATATGCCACCACTATACATGTTTATCTTTGTTTATGTATCTTTTGTTTAGTTGATTCAAACTGGATTTTTTTCATAGGGTTAAAAATTATACTAAATTATATACACATTCAAAAATAATCTAATTTTTTATTTGTTTTTTAGGTAGTTAGGGTGTTGCATGGTTGGCTATGCATTATTGATCATATTTTAGGCTCTATTGAGTTGGAGTTAAATAATATGCAATTGCATGTCCATTTAAAACCCCTAATTAGGGCTTTATTTTAGGAAAAACATGTCCAATTACAACCCATTTTATTCCCCCAATTACATACACTTAACCTAATGTCATCATATAAATAAATAAATAGGCGATTCATTCAATCATGGAGGAATATAAGACCAAATTGATCCTCTTTAAAATTACTACAAGAGTAAGATGTGATTTAGGGCTAAATAATCTCCAATTACATATTGAATTGATCCAATTAGTTAATTGGTTGAATAAAATACATGAATTAAGCAAAATTGAGCCCCACAAACATAATTTATGGCTCAATCGATTGTATTGGATGCAATATGGCTAGATTTAGCTTAATGCTACCCCAAATGCAAACGAAAAAAATTAGGGCCAATTTGAACCTCTTGAACCTAATTAAGAGTATAGAATTTGACTTAGGGCTAAATTAGCTCATATTTTAGGACATATTGATCATTAGCTATTTATCCCCACTACTCCTTGCATAGTTCAATGTGTTATCCTTCAAGATAATGTTGCTACTTATGTATTACAAATAAACACATGTCAGCGCTTAGCCAATCGTTCCCACTACTCATTGCATGGTTTAGGGTGATGTTCAACCCTCATGTACTTCTCATTGTGCTATTATGTGTCTAAAAAACATTATGCCATGGACATATGTTTTTATTTGGGCCTACTTCATTTTGGTGGTAACAATGGTTAAAGGTTTAGCTATAGTTATGTGTTTCTCCCTTATTTTTATTCTATTTTTTTATAATAAGTAAATTTGTAGTGTTATTAAATATATGTAAGATGATTTATTTATATATTTATTTTGTGAATAGTTTTAAATTTAATAGAAATTATTTAACAAAATTTATTTATTTTATAAATAATCTTAAATTCTATAGAAATCATTTAGCCAAAACAATTATATTTTATTACATTACTTTTAATAATATTTTTAATTTAAAGCTCATTATCTCACCTTATATTTTTTTAATAAATCTTTAGTTCATTACCATTTATTTTGTGTGTGTACACACACATGCACATGCACACGTGTCAATTTTTTTAATGATTATAAACCTCGCTTGATGTAATGGCTAGCAAGAGGGATGGTATACTATAATTTTACATTTATTTTACAAAAAAAATAATGTGTGTGTGTGTGTGTGTGTGTGCGTGCGTGCGTGTGCACATGCATGTGCGTGTGCGTGTGTGTGCGCATGTGTGTGTCCATGTGTCTAAATGTGTGTGTGCATGCGTGCGTGTGTGCGTGCGTGTGTGCGTGCGTGTGTGCGTGTGTGTGTGTGTGTGTGCGTGCGTGCGTGCGTGTGTGTGTGTGTGTGTGTGTGTGTGTGTGTGTGTGTGTGTGTGTGTGTGTGTGTGTGTGTGTGTGTGTGTGTGTGTGTGTGTGTGTGTGTGTGTGTGTGTGTGTGTGTGTGTGTGTGTGTGTGTGTGTGTGTGTGTGTGTGTGTGTGTGTGTGTGTGTGTGTGTGTGTGTGTGTGTGTTGGTTTCAGTTTCATCTACCCATGTATATCAAACATAGATATTTATAAATGAAATGTTTAATGAGATATTTTTGTAACTAACTTATTAGCTTAACCATTATTCACTATGAGTGTTTATGGGGATCCCATTCCCCACAAAAAATATAACAATTTATATTTAATGATAATCTCTACTAAAATGTTAATTAAATCAATTAATAATAAATCATGTAGGTTAATATATTAGCATGCATATCTTTAAAAAATCTAAATAAAATATGTAGAGAGATACCATTCTTGAGACATTTATATTATATTATATTATCTATGTTTATTAGAACATATATATTATATTAATTTTATGATATAAATGTAATATACCCTTCAATAATGATATCTCTCATGTCTTTTACATTAATTTATTTAAAATGTATTTATGAATTTATAGTTAATTACAATTTATATATAATTTGATGATTGATAGAATTTAGTTTAGTGTTATATATTTTGGAGATAATTATTAGATTAGAAAACCTATTCTTAATTTTACTGCGAAAGACATATATTCTTTCAACCCTTCATAACAAAAATTTGTATAAATATTTATAGTTTAATTGAATATAGTAAATTAAGTATACACTTGATCCTTAATTTTTAAAAAAAATTAAAAGAATGATTTTTTATAAATACTAAAATAAATATTATGTTTATTTTGTAAAATTGATAATCAAATTTATTAAGTGTAATTATGAATTGACATTTAAGATAATAAAAAATGAACTCTTAGAGGGTTGATTCTAGATTCATCTTAACAAGACTTTCTTAGAAAATCATGGGAGTGAGTAGGGGTCAACATAGATGAAACAATCACTCTACATAATTCACTCATCTTCCTCCTCCTCAACAAAGCTTCTCATTGTGAAGAGGCCATGAACAATGATATTATCCTCAAGTTGGATATAGACCTTCTAATTTTTTTCTGTACTTGGGAGGGAAAGACAAAACACAATATTATCTTTGTCTATTTCATTTCAATCATTTGTATACAAAGGAAGCTATTGAATAAAATAAAAAACAATATGGTTGGTAACTTGTAATTTAAATTACACACTTCCATGGTGATATTTGGGTAGAAAATTTATAATATATTTCCTCCTTCTCTCTCTATATCATTGGTCTCACTAGTGGGACATTTTTTGTTCCTTGCCTTTTATTTATGGAATTAAGTTAGTTTTGCCTAAATATGCCATGTAATTTTTTATCAATATTATTTTTAGATACGTGTATTATATTTTGTTTATTTCAAAAGGTTATCATAGTGTAACTCTTGTTATACATTTTTCCTGGGATGTATTTTCATACCACCCACATTTTTTTATGTTCCATATAATATGTTATTTAATCTTTATAAAAGTAATGCATATTTTCATATAAAATTTAAAAATATTAATATTTTAATTTAAAACTAAAAATCAATATTAAATAAAAAAATATATTTCTATTTATTTTATATGTTTTAAATAATTTAATACTTATATAATTAGATGTATGAATCTACAAAATTTCCTTTCCATGTATCATAAATAACATTCTAATTTAACTTATGTAGAGTATAAGCTACATAAAGACAAAGAAACATATACATATTTAATGTGTCCAAAGAAAAATTACATTTGTATTGAAAAAATAGTGTGCTTAAATTTGATAAGTTTATTCCACATATTATTATGTTTGTTGGAATAACAAGAATAGTTTTTTATACAAAAATTAAATATTTAAATATTTTCATCCATTGAGGTTCACCTCTACATAGATCTCTACTATGGAGGGCTAACTTTTGGAGGCCATAACTTTTAACACATTAACCCAATTGAGCACTCCTTCATAGGAAAAGGAAGATCAAATAAAGAACAATGGAAACATAATTGGTTTCAATGGTTAAGAAAAAACATAATATGTTTGGATAGCCATACGATATCATCTAAAGTTATGAAATTACATTATAGTACTTTTAGTCATGATGAAAATAGTGGAAATTAGATAAATTTGTAACCATAAGTAATATTGGGTTCAAACTTGTCCAACAACATGAATTTAGTATATCTATAATATGTTTAAAATTATAGGATCATCTAAACATTCATGTAAGTTTATGTTAGTTAGAGGTAAACATTTTTGAGTCGAAGATATGAACCAGAAATGAGGGTGTTGATAGGTCCCATAGCCTATAAAAATGGAGAAAAATATATAGGTACATGATGAAGTCATCTCCCAGTAGTAAAAATAAAACCAAAAATGAAGTAAACTCAACCAACCAAAACTATCACAAGTAGTTTTGATTGGGTCACACCAACTTGAAACACAACAAACATGGCATACAAGCCCACACAGTGAAACAATAGCTTAATCACAATAAGAAAATAGATGAAACTCAACAAAAAAAAGAACAAGAAAAAAGCTTTCTAAAACATAACATGACATCAAAACCCAATAGGGACTACTAAAATATTATTCTAAGATTCTTATAGAACCCGCTGATGTCCCAATAGGATCCAACTATGTATGGGTTTCGCTAGTTCTTCCATTATTTTTCTTATGAACCATAGTCTAACCCTTCATTTCATCCAATTCATAATCTGATGAGAAAGGAATGGCAATATTGATTTGACTATCCTACTTTAAGTTACTTTTCTAACAATATTTAGAGGGTGAGCATGTAGCTTTGGAAGGGGAGCATGGGTTAATGGCCCCATGGATCACTTCAACTTCATTTTTTCTGGTTCTAAGTAATCCTCATCAAATTCTTTGTTTCCCACATATTGGTGAATTGATAGATAATCTTTCCACAAAGAGGCATCATTCATAATTTTTGAGTTTTTGTAATATTTAGTTAAATGGCATTCTCATAACAACTATGACAATAGAAAGGTAGGCCTTCGTAATCAAGGGGTAAGGTCCAAGAATAGTCAACAACTTCCAACTTTATTTTATTAGGTAATTATTTAGAGGAGTCAATATTGGCTAAGATTCTATAATAGGTAGTACATGTGAAATTAGGAAAAGGTAGGGTTAGCTCTTTCTAACTCACCTAAGGTATTCCTTATTACTTAAAGATAGTTTTTTGAGCAAAACTAAAGTGGGAAATGAGGGAGATGGACACAAATAGGTCTAATATTAAAGGCTTCAATGAGTGGGTTGAAAACCAAGGTTTCATCACTAATGGATAATGATAAAAACTATAGCTCCTATATTGGATTTGTTCAAAATCTTCAATGTACAAAAATCAATAGTAAAAATCTTTTAGTATTCAGGTAAATGTCTACCCTATATTTCATGAATAGAAGCCATTGTTCAACAATCCAAGGATGGAGGTCAGAAATTTTAGGCCAAAAAGTAGAAAATATGCAAATTGGACCTATGGAGGAGAACCACTCCTCCCCTTCAAGATATTCTTGGATTTATTCTTCTCCGAACAGCATGATTGGATTTGAATCAATAGTGATGAGTGGATTTAGAGTAGATCTAGGCATTACTATAGAAACAATTTATGAAAAAATATTTTTAGAACCCCCTAATCTAGGAGGTAGAGTGTTCCCCTACCACCTGGAAACCATTTCCATCAATATTTAGTGGCTCTTTACTAGGCACATTCCACACCACATATGTATGATGCAGATAGGTTGAAGATGAAATGTAGATATGTGCACCTTTGTTAGTAGTGACACAAAACTATTGAGTCAAACCCTTGGAAACTTCCTGTAATACACTCCTACATTTATCTATTTCAAAAAATAATATGAAGGCATTTTCCTTAGAAAAAAACCCTTTGTTATGTACCTAATGCCTTAGAATATCTCCTAAAAATCTCAATAAGGACATAGTAAAGGAAAGGAGTAGGGAAAGCAATCAATATGTATTTTTCCTCAAGTTTTACGAAGCATTTGTATCATATTATTTTTTTTCATTTGTAATATACAAGCCTCAATGGGTTCATTGTATGATTCCAAATAATTCTATTCTATGACTTATATCTTTAAGTAGAGGAAGGTAAAATAGAGTAAGGTATTCTATGAATCATGAAAAAGTTATAATGAAAAGCAAGTTGTTATTTCTAGCAAGGGCATTTAACTTTAGGTAGTTTATTATTTTTTATAATTTTTTTAATTTAGCATGTCAAGTCCATTTTTGAGTTGAGGTTTATTTAAATACTTTTATTTAATGATTTTATTCATTCAAAACAAATCAATAAATATTATGGTTTCAATATTTATAAAAAGCAACATTTAACATTTAATGGTTTAATCTTTTATAATTTGATTCTTCTAGTATTTTAATAATTATGCATTTTCATAAATATAAAAATTATGTTTTGAGAATCAAAATTTTTAGGACAATGTAAAATAATTCTCTAAACTTGGAAAATAGTCTTTCCAAAATAGCATTCATCTTAAACTAAGCCTTATTATTTTGTGATGCGAATGTGTCTTTTCTAGTTATTAAAGCTAACCAGATAGGCATATGTCACTATGTGATCTTGTTGCTAAAAAACAAGGGTAGTATCAGATAGTCACTTCAAATTAAAGTGAGAAAGATTATTCTAAAATAAAATATTACACTTTATAACATGATTTTTTAAAATATTCAATCTCCATTTTTCCTCTCAAAATGCATAATCCTTGTCAAAAATGTTATGTACCATCTTATAATAGTATTTAATACCTCTCATCTCAAACATAATATTTATTTCCATAATCTCAAAATTAGTAATTCTTGTTAAAAATATTTTGTATAATATTATAAGAGGATATAGTACCTCACATCTCAAATATAAAATTCATTTTCATAATCTCAAAATGTGTAATGTAATTTAGACATGTGATTTAGTGATACTGAGTCAATTATTCAATTTTTGGAATCAGTCATGTATTTTGTGTAAAATTGAACCTTGTGAACCTAATTTCGACTATATAAGATGTAATTTATGGCTGAATTCACTTGAATGACATAACAAAATAAATTACATAGTTAATTAGTTTAATCAATAAGGAAATTAGGACAAATTTGGGCTCCTTCAACCTAATTTTGACTATAGAATGTGATTTGGGGCTCAATCAACTTTAATTTTATTAAATAATGAACCAAAGAATAATTTGGATCAATGACAAACATAAATTTGACTATATAGGATTTGATTTAGACCTAAATAAATTCTAATGTGATAACATAATGAACTGAAAATTCAATTTGTTCAATAATGTAGGCAATTATTGTTAATCTAAGCCCCTTAAACTCAATTGTGGCTTGAGGCTAAATTGGAATTAATTTCATCAAATATTGAACTATTTATTTAATTAATGCAATTAGTCACTTGATTATGGAAAAATTAATCCACGTGGACTTAATTTTAATTTTATGTGATGTGATTTGGAGTGCAGTTGACCCAAATATCATCACATAATGAACCAAATAGTTGATTCATTCATTCAAGGAAGAAATTAAGGCCAATTTGAGCCCCTTCAATCTAACTGAGTTTAGGATATGATTTGGAGCTAATTTAGTGTTGATTCCATCATGAATTGATATAATTATTAAATTGATTCATTTAAAGACATGGTTTGGACTAAATTGAGTCCCATGAACCTAATTTAATGCTCAATCAATTATATAGGATTTATTTTATGGATTAATAGGTAAGTGCATGGAGTTGGGGGATAATTCTATGGACATTTTTGATAACATGATCACATTAATAAATAACATGATCATGTTATTTAATTAATTTGATTGCATTATTTAAATTATGGATCGATAATTAATAATCTATAACATGATCACATTATTATATAACATCATCACATTATTTAATAATGTGATCATGTTATTTTAAACAATAGTGTAATTGCATTATTAATGTGATCATGATATTATTTTTTTAAATAATGTGATCATGATATTTTAGTTTCAATAATGTGATCACATTAATAATACAATCGCATTACCTGTGTCACAAAAAAAACTAAAACCCAAACATAAATTCATCATTTTACATTTGAGTTTCCTTTGATAACCTCACCTTCCACAATTTAATATTATGTGAGAGAGAGACAAAATATTGATAGGAAGCCACTAAATTCATCTCAGGACGTTGCTAACTAATGATGTCACAATGTAAAGAGGTAAGTGCTAAAAATCTACACTTGTTAACCCTAATTTTTCATTTTTTTCATTGTTTAACCCTAATTTTTAGTTTTAATTTATTTAGTTTGAATAGGCCATCCTGCTAACCTTCCTAAACCTCCACAAAACCCTCTTGTTTCTCATCCTAACCCTCCACCTAACCCTTCACAAAACCCTCTTGTTCCTCCTCCTACCCCTGCACCTAATTGTCTTATAGTTCCATAAAATCCCCCAGGAAATTAGGAGATTCTAATTGATAACATTGTGGGAAATAAAATTTAAATTGAAGAATTAATTTGGATAAAAAGGGATCCCACTTCCATCAACCCCCACAACACCCATCTAGCTAATTCCTTAGAGACATTATTAGGTCTAATTGACTCTATAACAAGTCAAATTGATATATGGACTTCATATCAGGATAGTTGTAAGGCTTATAATGCTAATAACTTGTTAGCACTTGAGGTCAAGAAGAAATAAATATCAAAAGCCTCCAATTTTACCTTATTCATTAACCCATCCACCAATGCCCTATTTCCAGTAACCGCTAGACATTTTCCAATCCATCACTACCAACATAACCTAGTCACAAGGAATTTTTGGGATCGATAGTGGATGGTGTTTTATTATCCACTTCGTAACAACCATGAGGTATCATTGTATTTTTTAAATAAATTCTATTGTGATTTTATCCTCAATGAGATTTCAAACTATTTTGATTTTAGTGAGTTTCAAGGCTGAGGGAAAGTCTCTACATAGGATCGACTTGGTGCATATCATTCACCTTACAAGCCTATGAGGATCCATATTCCAAATCCACTTGAGCTTGATATCCCATTTATAGTTTATAAGATCATGGATATCAACACTCTACATGTTTTTTGTTCACTCACTGATACACTCATTTAAGATATGAGTAGACTCTCATAGATAGATGCTAGAGATATGCCACCTAGTGTGCATACTAGACCCCAACCTTGCAGTTCTTGTGGATCTATGTGTGTTGAACCTTATGATGATGATGGCATTGGTGTTTCAGAGGGAGTGGAAAATATTATTATAATTTATGATATTTTGGCATGCACATTTGGTGTGCAGGCATCAACCACTACATAGATGTAGGTATATTTTATATAAATGTGACATTAAATTTAAGTTATATTTTAAAATTTGATTTAGATAATGATTAATTTACATACAAATTGAATATTATAAATATGTCATTTTTTTTCCATAGTAGGTGCTGGTGACTTCATCATCACAATAAACATTTGAAGCATTTGATTTGATGTAGCCATTATTTATATATTCAGATCTGGCTGCTAACCCATCTATTACTACATCTGTCTCTATTAGGAAGACCCATTTTACTTTTATAGAGGTAAAATTTCAAGTTATTCTTATGATCTATATATATTTTGTCTATGTATATTTGCATTGTATGTAAAGTTAAATTTATCCATCAAGTATCTTGATGCATAGGTCATAACAAGATTATCTAATATGGATGAAATCACACACTTACATTTGGGAAATACCTAACTTTGATCTCTTCTTATCCTTCTTTATCTTCTATCTTCAACCTCTTTATCTCTTTGATCACTTTGCATTTACTAGGTCTTTCTTATTCACTCTTACCGACTCAATGGATCTTAAGCCTCCTTGTATTCACTTAATCCTCCTTTTATTCATGAAGTCATTTTAATAATCAAATACCTCTACAATATTTCCTTTTAACATTAACCTCCTCAGTTCATACTCTATTTTCATGTTCTATCTCTTTATCCTTGCTCTATTCTTTACAATCTTCTTGTGTGTTTTCATAGGTTTGCATGCTAATTTGATTTTATCCTTCTAAAATACTCATAATATCATCTACCTACTCAATTACATATCATTTAATGCATCCAACCATTCCATACAACTCCCAAGCTTCAACTCTTCACTTAACTCTTCTTTCCTCTTTGACACCTTCATACTAACCCACTTTTGAGGCAAATTTCCTTATTCTAAGTAAAATACAAATATCCCAATCAAACCAAACCCAAATTTAGATACTCATTTGCATCACATATCTCATATAGGGACTTTAATAATTTAACTCTAACCTTCCATAAAAAATTCCTATTAAAACAAGTTTATTTTTACTATTCAAAATTACAAGGTAATATATACCTGTGATAGTGCCTATGTAGATGACATTAAAACAATGATGTTTATGTTTATCTAAAATTTTAGATAATGAGAGTGTCTACTTTATCCATAAAATATTAATTTAAACAAGGTCTTACTTACTTTTATTTAAAGTATCAAAGATATATATGCCTATACCCCTTCAACATGCCTATGTCAACAAATATGACAAAATAAACCCTTAAGACCCTTTAACTTAATTTGAGAGAAATTCAAAGAATCAAACAAATGGAAAAAAATATCCCACAACATTCACAATACCTTAAATCCTTAACTCTATTTTAAATAACTCTATATGGTCTTTCTTTATGACTATACAAACTCCAAAATGTTACTAATTGGGCTTTATATAGTCTTCCCATGTATTTTAAATTTTATCAATAGTATTGAGACTTTAAATATGTTTACATTCATTTCATATATATTGTATATCCCTTATTCATCTTTCAATCATTTATAATGACACTTTAAACTAATTATGTTATCCTCTTTCTAACTATGCCCAAAGACAGAGCATTGAAACTTGGGTTTTACCACTTTTGAACTTGTATATTACTAACTTGAATCTTCTTTGACTAGAGATATGAACACCATAGGATTGATCATAAATAGCTAGACACTTAATTACATTTTACTCTATCTAAATAAGATTTACAAGGATAGAGTTCTTGATATGTTTCTTATTCCTTTTCTCTCCCTAACTTTACCTTGTTGAAGTCCTACTATTCTTTCCACCTCTTACTCTTCCACTCACACTTTCTGCATGTATTATAATTTTTATATTACCTCCAACATGAAAAATACTTACTATTTTTGGCCATTTCAAGTTGTATGGTAGTTACACTTCCATTATTCTTGGTTTACATTTTCTGTTCATGATATGCATGATGAAATACATTTCCACATATATCTTGGTTTACATTGAGAAAAAAATTCATATATATATATATATATATATATATATATATATATATATATATATATATATATATATATATATATATATATATATATATATGATACTTTATATAAAAGTGAGACCTTGTTTACATTAACAATTGATGGTTCAAGTAGACATTCCTCTCTCTTTACGAGTCTATATAGACACAAGCATTGTTGTTACAATGTCATATGCACAGGTGTTAACATAGGTATATATTAAATTGTAATTTTGAATTGTAAAAATGAATTTGTTTTAATAATTTTAATAAATACTTGGGAAAAATATAACTTATGTGCATGTATTGTATATGCAGGGTTGTCCTATGACATCTGATAGTCCTAGTCAGATGATTAATAGGGAAACTTCTCATTTTTCTCCCATATTTTAGATGCCTATTAAAATAGCTGAGCGTACCATTGACTTGTTTAAAAATCAAAACTAGATTGAGAAAGACTATGAGCATGCAGTAAGTGCATGTTTATATAAGTTTTTATTGTAGTTTAAAATTAATTTATAAACAATTAGTTGAATTTATTTTATGATAATTTTATAATAATACTTGTATTTGAATAGGTTCAACTTCAAGCAAGCTATGAACATATGAGCCATAGTTGGACCTTGGAACAATCCAAGGCATTAGAGGGGTCTCCATCTACTAGCAAGGCATCTTAGGGAGAGTCTTCTTTGAGGAATAAAAGAGAAGGAGGATATTTGATGAATAGGATGTATTACATGAGATGTGCTTTTTTTGTATGCCTATATGGCAATTTACACATTTTTGGCATTGTATATGCATATATGACATTCACCCAACATTAGATACTATGTTGGTTGATTTAAATTTTTGTATGCCTATCATGGAAATATATGTATTATTGACATTGCACACTTGTCCTTATATTGTATGCCTATCATGAAAATATATCTAATTTATATTTAGTTTTTATTTCATTGTGTGTTATTGCATAGTGTTGTTTTGATCTTCCAAACTATTATCTATTGGATCTTGTATTTAATGTTGTACACAAATGAAGATTAAAAATTAATTTTTTTTAATTTTATAAATCTCAGATCTCCCATATTTTTTTTAAATTAATTTTTTTATTTCATTGTGTGTAGTGGAAATGATTAATGACACTCTTATCTATTTTGCATTTGTCATCACCTATTTATAACTTTTCAATTGATCATTAACACAATTTGATTACACTTAAAACCCATACCCAATTATGTTCAAACTTTTATAATGCAAATACATAAAATCATTCATAAATCCATAAAAATTTCTCACTCAAATAACTATACCTATAAGTTACCTGATCTTTCACCTTCACCTAGCTCTAATGCCTTTTTGACTAGATTTTATTGAAACTAGGCCTACTTCTTGTATGCTTTCTATGGTTTCTTTATATTTTCCCTCACATATTGAGTAATCTCCATCAATACCTCTTATTCACTCAACCCTTTTTGGTGACCATGTACTTGGTCTACTTCTTCATCTTTGTAGCTTTATATTTGATAAACTTGTAATATGAACTTTTGCTTGACCTTGACTATAATGTATTTAGTATGATAAAAGGTAGCCTTACTAAATTGAAATAAAATATTCATTCATTAGACAATGATTCATCTTTTTTCAAAACCCTTTATCATCCCCTAATACCATCGAATGCACAGTTTGCTCTTCTATGTTTAAGAAGGTTATGAAAGTCCTATTAATGTGCTCTAAGATAATGAACAATTCCAACCTCACTTATCAACTCTTGTTCTCAAATCAATTCAAAATCCACTCTCAAATAATATTCTTTTAAACTAGTCAATTACTCATTACGTCAATAGGTCAATTACTCATAATAGAGTTTATCAATAGGTCAATAGGTAAATTACTTATTACGTTTATAGGTCTCTAAACCTAGTTATTTTTCCAATAGGCCAATTTCTCAAAATAGAGTTTATATCTCTTAAAAATTATATTTGTAGTAATATTTTAGAAATTTTAACATTTTATAACCTTTATCCAAATTTATATAACTCAAATCAACCAAAAACTCATCTTACCCAAGTTTTAACATGTTCTATAGGCTGAGAGTTTAGCAAAACTATTATTGAAATGCTCCCTAGCCAAAAAATAACATTTACAACATGTTTGAGGGTGTAGATAATGTCTAGGACCAGGTTATTGGCCTCCCATTAGGTTTGATCTATAAACCCACCACCCATCTGGGCCTCAAGAATGTCATTCCCAATACAAGAAAAATGTAATGTTTAGCCTAAGTTCAAATATGTGTAAAATGAAACCTATCAGTAATCTATATGAACTATAAAATCTCTCCCCTACCTATTTAATCCCTATAATTTTACCCTAGATCACTAATATATAACATTCAAGAGAAATCCATTGGATAAGTTGTAGTGATGGGTCCAAAAATGCAACTTTATAGCATTGAACAAGCAACTTCTTAAGCTCCAACTACCATTTTTGCTTCTAAGACCTCCAATTGGGAATATATCACTTATATCAAATTTAAATATGAAAATTACATGTTATCATAATGCTAAAATTCCCAAATCCACTTGGAAGTGCATTTTCACTACTATTCTGGAACATGGAAACATTGACAATAAATGTTGTCAAAGTTTAAGTTGTGGTTGTAAAACTATGGTTTCGATGCTTTCTGACAAAAAATAATATAGATAACACATATGGTGGGGGAGGATAATATATAAGACTAGATTATTGGCCTCCCATTAGAACTAATTGACAATACCATCACCCATTTTGACCTCAAGAATGCCGTTCTCAATATAAGAAATATGTAATTGTTAGCCTAAGTTCAAACACGTATAAAAATAAACCTATAATTCATTTACTTGAACCATTATATCCATCCAATTATTATTTAATCCATTTATTGACACCTTAGATCTCTCATGTGGAATATTTGAGAGCAATCCATTGGACAAGTTGCAATGCGGGGTCCAAAAATGCAACTTTTTGGCATTGAACAAGCAACTTCTTGAGCTCCAATTGGAATTTCTACCTATGGGACCTCCACCTAGGAATATATCATTTGGATCTCATAAATATAGGAAAATTACATTTTATTTCACTTCCATGTCATTCAAATCCACTCAAAAGTGTATTTAAGTACCATTTTGGAGCATGAAAACACTGACAATAAATGTTGTCAAAATTTAAGTTATGGTTGTAAAACTCTAGTTTTAATGATTATTGACTTAAAAATGACACTAAAAACATATTTTAGGGGAAAATAATGTCTAAGACTAGGTTTATTGCCTCTTGTTAGGCCCAATTGACAAACCCACCACCTATTCTATCCTGAAGAATGCCCTTTCCAATACAAAAAAAATGCAAATTTTTAGCCTAAGTTCAAATATGAATAAAATAAAACTTATAAGTGATTTTTGTAAACCATCAGATCCCTCCCATGCCTATTTAATCTCATTGATCACATTATAGATCACTTAGGTCGAACCTTTGAGAGCAATCCTTTTAATAAGTTGCAATGATGGGTTAAAAAATGTAACATTTTGGCATTAAATATGCAACTTCTTGAGCTCCAACTGGAATTTCTACCTTTGAGACCTAAACCTATAAATATATCACTTAGATCAAATCTAGATAGGCAAATTACATGTTATAACACTATCATGATGTTCAAATCCATCCAAAAATACATTTTCACTACCATTTTGGAGTGCAAAAACACTGACAATAAATGTTGTCAAAGTTTAAGTTATGGTTGCATAAATATGTTTTTGATACTTATTGAATTAAAATTGAAACTAATAACATGATGAATCAGGTGGATAATATCTAATACTAGGTTCTTGGCCTCCCATCGAGCTCGATCGATAAACCCACCATCCATTCTAACCTTAAGAACACCCTTCCTAATACAAGAAAAATATAAATTTTTAGCCTAAGTTCAAACACCTATAAAATAAAACTTGTAAGTAATTTATATGAACCATCAGGTCCTTCATCTATCTATGTAATCTCTCTAATTTTATCCTAGATCACTTAGGTGGAACCTTTGAGATCAACCCATTGGACAAGTTGCAATGATGGGTCCAAAAATGTAACCTTTTGGTATTGAAAAAAATTCTCGAGATCTAATTTCCATTTTTACCTCTGGGACATCCACCTAAGAATATATGATTTTGATCATGTCTAGATAATAAAATTACATGTTATCACACCACCATGACATTCAAATTCACCCATAAGTGTATTTTCACTACCATTCTGGAGTGCGGAAACACTAATAATAAATGTTATCAAATTTTAATTTGTGGTTGCATAACTCTAGTTTTGATGTTTCCAAGCTAAAAATTGACACTAACAACACATTCAAGGGGAGGATAATGTTTAGGAATAGGTTTTTGGCTTCCCATTTGGCTCGATTGATAAACCCACCACCTATTTTGGCCTCAAAAATTTCTTTCCCAATATAATAAAGATGCGATTGTTAACCTAAGTTGAAACACATGAAAAAATAAAACCTTAAATTCATTTCTATGAACCATCAGATCCATACCCTACCTCTTGAGTATTTAATCCCTATAATCTCAACCTAGTGAACTCAGGTGGAAGCTTCGAGAGCAATCCATTAGACAAATTGCAGTGAGGGGTCTAAAATGCAACTTTTTGGCATTGAACAAATAGTTTCTTGAGCTCCAACTACCATATCTAACTTCAAGACCTCCACCCAATAATATATCACTTTGATAATTACATTTTATCACACATATATGACATTCAAATCCACCTAAAAGTGCATTTTCACTACCATTTTGGAGTGTAGAAACACTTACAACAAATATTGTCAAAGTTTAAGTTGTGGAAGATAACATCCATGACATTCAAATCCACCCAAAACTCTAATTTTGATGCTTTTTGACTAAAAACTAACACTACTAACACATCCAATGGGGAAGATAACATATAGGACTAGGTTATTATCCTCCCATTAGTCTTGATCAAAAAATACACCACCCATTCTAGTCTCAAGAACGCCCATCCCAATACAAGAAAAATGCAAGTTTTTAGCATAAGTTTAAACTCTTATAAAATGAAACCTATAAGTCATTTTCTAGGCTTTGATCATGTCCAACTTGAGCTTCTCTTAACTTCAATAATATATAATTCTCTACTAAAAATTCCAACCATGTGAAGGTGGAAGCTTATTTGGCACCACTAACCTACAAAAAATTATTAGTAAGTAATTATAAATAAAATTCATATGTACTACTTAGAAAATAGAAAAGTATTTGGTAAAATTGATTTCATCTACATTTAAAAAGTCAATATACCTACGTATTTTAATCCAATGAACCATTAAAATCTACTCTAACCTTCATAGTATTAAGAATAGCTTCATGGTTTGACTCCTTAACTTTCCATAATTTCCTATTTAATGGCCTCCTATGATATTTTTGTAATTGAATATTTATGGCAAGAATAAAATTTGAATAGTGAAATATCTTTCTATCCATTTAAAACTCTTAAAACAACCATTAATTTGAATATTTTATAGGATAATGTCAAAACCAAGTTCCAATGACTACCATTGACCCATTGGGATAGTCAATGTTTTCTCCATCTATAACTGGGTAAGTTAATTTTTTATTTCTCTCTACACACTGACACAAGTAGTAATCAACACCATCTTCATTATCCTCATCTGCAATAACTAAAAAAAATGTCCTGTATCATAAAAAACCATTTTTATCAACAATATGAAGATATATAATGAGAATAAATTGTACATAATGAAAAATATTTTACTTGGTTGCACTAGATCAGATACATGGTCAAATTCATCTGATGATGTCATATTTGTAAGTTATAATGTTGTTGGAACATGATATGTGATGATTTTAATTATAGGTTTGGAACTCTAATCATCCATCCATTCTTGTGACTCACGCTCATTCCAAACAAAGTCCACTTGTGCAAAACAAAAACATGCCAAGTGTCTCGTCTAAACATTCTAAAAACTTGAATTTGAGCTATGAAATGAATGGAGGTCACTTGATCCTATTAGAGTCATATAATCCTCATACTTTGTCAAGTGTGCTTCGTCCATTAAATAAAAATATCTATGAATAATATAATTTGGTTAAGCACCATGACACATGTTCTCATTATACCATTTAACAATATTTTTTGCATTTTTCAAATGAATACCCTATTCAAATTTCAAATCCTCCCTTTAAATATATCTTTTTACACATGATCCAACACCATTATTCTACCATTTTCCATGGCCATCCTTGGTGAAACTCCAAATGTGTTCTACATTAGTGGTAGCATGCATCCTTATCAACCAATAAAACATTCATACATTTTTAAATTATGATGTTCAATTATCTGACCAAATGTAATGTTGCTTGAAAGTAATGTTATTTTGACTCAACTATTCATAAAAAATTTAAAAATAACCTTGCACATAATATGAAGAATGTGATCAGTTACCCCTAATATATAAATGGTACTCCCTTAATATTTTTTGTTATTACTATATACTATCAGGGGCATGCATGAATGCTATATGCACAAATATGGAAACTTGTGATTAGTTGTAATACTATGATTGAACTTTAATTTGGGGTTTGAATGTATAATTTTTAGCAAAGTCAACTACTAAAATAATGGAATTAAGTGGGAATATATCCTTACTTATCTCAAAATGTTCATCCAACCATCTAGCCTTATGTTTATACCTTGCAAACTCATAAACAATCTTCTCCTTATATTTGACCAAAAATTTAGAAATAGATATGTTTTTTGTAACAAGCTCATATCTTTTAGATTTTTTACCATATTTTACTTCATAAGTAACTTATTTATATTTTATTAAACCAAATAATTCCTATCTAATTGCATTCATAATCTCTTCATGGATACATTTTTTAAATTTTGGTAATACACCATGAATGTTACAATTTCCATTTAAGCATGATTTGTTGTAAAATAATTGTCCATCTGGTCTTTTGCAAAAGATAGTTGGAATAAATTCCTTGGATGATTTTGATGGAAATTAAATGACACACTCTTTAAAAATGTTTTTAGTATGCAAAGTACAATGAATATTGCAAAAAATATCATAGTGCATTGAAAATTCAACATGTTGTCTACAATAACAAGTGGTGCATGTGTGATTTATTTTTACATAAAAAGGGTTGGCCACCTCAAAATATATTTGATAAATAGAAATATGTGGATGTTTTTCCAAAAATTTAGAGTATAATTGTGTTTGAGTCATATCCAATAAAATTTTTGGATGTGATTAATGGTTACGAGAACCAACTCTTCTTTTCACTACATCTCTTGCATTAGGCAAAAATCTTGTATTGTCTTTCCAAAATTGAGAAATTAAATCTTTAAGAGTATTTACTATAGCCTTGTCCTTTCATGTAAGTCTACTAGAGAATGCCCAGATCTCAATGATATTAGGTTCGTTAAGTCTTTCACGTCTTTCAATTGCATTCATTAATGTTTTTTTTGTTTATATTAAGTGTTCGGCTTATTTTTTAAACCATTCATTTTCCCCTATTTTATCAGTTATTTCACAAGTTATAACTATACACTAGTCAATAGTACAATCTTGGGTGCATGATTTTGGGCCTACATTATGATATTCATCATGTATATTTTCAACCATTTTGTTTTTTTCTTCATCCATGTTAAATGTTCTTAGTCCTAATGTGTACATTATAGGTCTTATCTTAATAAATTTTATAAATGAAGCAAATAATTAACATCTTTGAATATCATAATCCAAATTATGAAAGAAAGTATTCCAAATTTGTTGATCTAGTCTTCTTGAACGGTGACCAGACATTTTTTTATTCATTGGTTCTAAAATATTTTTATTGACTTCAATTAATTACTTGTGTTTTCTATGTACAATCCTTAGAGGTGTTATTAATGGTGAAATTTGTTGAGAGGGTGTTTCAAAATTGTTATTACTTTCATTATTTAGAGGTGGGATGACATTTTATTCATTGTTTATTTATTCATTATATGTTTCTATGAAATTTTCTTGATGGTTAATTTCATCACTATTTGTTTTTCTCAAATTTTATTCATTCATAGGGGGTGAAACATCATACATAGACTCATCATCAACAAAATAAAAAATGTTGAACTTTGAATGTAAACTTCCAATATTATCTAATTCATTATTATTCATTTAATTATGATTATTTTCATTATTATTCATTTAATTATGATGAATTTCATCATTATTCAATTTATTATGGTCAATTTAATAATTTTTTAATTCATTATTATCAATTTTCACATTATCTATGGCATTTGGTTCATCAGGATTAAGGTTTGTACCTTGTCTACCTTGAAATTTTTGCATTCATATCTTGTTTTTATCTCTTAAATATTCTAATTACTATGGAATTTTGTTCTTCAATATCTTCATCTTACTCAAATGTAATACATCACTTAGCAAGGACAATTGATATCTTTTTAATGGTGGGGTTAAGTACACAGGTACCATAGTTTTAGCATAAGTACGTAGAGAATATTTGTAGGGATAATTTTTTTTACTTGGGTTAAAAATAGATGTTGAAAATTGAGCATAGTCTATAAAAATATTAATAATGTGATAATTTTATACAACATGATCAAATTATATAATGTGATCATGTTATTTTGTTTACTAGGTTTTGCTTCAACATAGATATTGAGAAGGGTATATTAAGAATAATACAATCACATTATTTTTAATACTCAGTTGGGGTTAGAAATTGATATTCAGAGTTGAGTGTTATCTATATTAAGAATAACATGATTATGTTATTAAATAACGTGATCGTGTTATACTTAATATAGATTATGGATTATGGATTATGGATTAAGGAATTAGTGTATAGGGTTTAGGGATTACAATTTATGTTTTAGGGATTAGAGATTAAGTATTATGAATTAGTTATTAGGCATTATAATTTATATTTTAGGGTTTAAGTATTAGGGCATGTAGGGTTTAGGTTTAAGTGTGTATATAAGGTCTGATCGCTCTATGCCATCTGTGAACCTAATTTTTACTATAAAGGATGTTAATTGGGACTAAATTGATTGGTAAATAAGGAAAGTTTATGGTTTACAATTTATGGTATAATGTTTAGGGCTTAAGTTTAGGGTACATAGGGTCAATTACACAGATAGTTATTAGTATAAATAATGTTAATTTGGGCTAAAATGATTGGTTTAGGGTTTAAAGAGTTTATATTTATGGTTTAGAGTTTAGGGATTACTAACTTTAAGGACTAGGGCTTGGGGTATAGGTTTTAGGGTATATAAGGTACAATCATGATAGTGATTGGGGAAAATAAAAGATGATCAATCCCCAAATCACATTTTATAGTCATGGAATTAGGTTGAAGGGAATCTAAATAGCCCCAATTTACTTTAGATACACAAATAAATAGGTACTCCAAAGGTTAAGTTTTGGCCATAGGTTTAAAAAATGCATTTTAAGATATCTCATTATAAAATCAATTATATTGTAAGGCATGTATGTTTACGGTATGTAGTATACATTAGGGAATAAATCTTAAAACTTATGTGTAAGGGATTAGGTATTAAGGCATAGGGTTTAGGTTTAAAGACCTATATATAATGTCTAATCCATCTATGCCATGTGAACATAATTATTACTATAAATGATGTCAATTGGGACTAAATTTATTGGTAAATAGGGAAAGCCTATGGTTTATAATTAAATGTATAGTGTTTAAGGTTTATGGTTTAGGGCTTATTTTTTAATGTATATATGGTTTAAGGTACACAGGGTCAATCATAAAGATAATTGAAGACAATTTGAATCACATGGACCTATTTGTGACTATAGAATGTATTTTTGGTTTGTCATTATACCCAATGTCATCATAAAGATTGATGGAGTTAGACAAATGGGGAAATCACTCATGTGATTTATGCCAAAATGATCCATGTGAACTTAAATCTAAGTCTAAATGTTGTTAATTTGATCTAAAATTATTGTTTCAAGGTTTAAAGAGTATATATTGATGTTTTAGAGTTTAGGGATTAGCAAATTTAAGGATTAGGGCTTAGGGTATAGGTTTTAGTGTATATAAAGTACAATAATGAAGGCAATTGGGTCAAATTTGATCTCTTTAAACTTATATATGTGAGTAAAGAATGTGATTTTGATCTCAATTAGACCCCACATCATCACAGATTGAGCTAATTAAGCTAATTGTGGTTTAAAGAGTGATGCAATTTTAACCAAGTTCATCTTTGTGAACCTAATTATTACTAAATATATAAAGTATGTTAATTAGGGCTGAATTTATTAGTTTAGGGTTTAGGGTCTACAATTTAAAGTGTTTGCAATTTTGGGATTATGGATTAGGGTTTAAGGTAAATGTTATATGGTTTAGGGTTAAAGTTAAATGGTACAAGGTTTAGGGTTTAATACATTGGATATAGGGTCCAATCACTAAGGTAATTGAAAAAAAATTGAGCTACTTGTTCACCTATTTAAGATAATTACCTTCATTTTTGAATTTTTGATTAAAGTAGGGTCAGTTATACCATGTATATGTTGCATATATGTTATACAATCAATTCAGCCATAAATTTTGTTTACGGTCTCAATTTTGCCTAGATCACACCCCTAATTACATAAGTTGACTAATCGGATCAATTCATGATAGAATTAATCTTTTGACTTTTTCCCAAATCATATCTTTCTCTTGAAGGGGTTCAAATTGGCCTTAAATACCTCCTTGATTAACTGGGTAGACTCTTTGGTTAATTATATATGACATGACATTAGGGTTAATTTCATTTAAAACCACATCATATATAATTCAAAATAGGTTAATGTGGCTCAATTTGACCCTAAGTACCTCCATATTTTAACTAATCAACATTTGAATTTATTATCTAATGATTTCAAGCTTCTTGAGCTCAAAACCACATTCTATACATGTAGAACTTGTATATAAATAAATTGTGTTTCTTTTCTTCAATTGAGATAATGAAATTAGAGTTGATCAACTCAAAAATCACATTTTATAGTCATGCAATTAGGAAGAAGGGGCTCAAAATAGGCCCAACTTACTTCAAATGCATAGCTATATTGGTACTCCAAAGGCTAAGTTTTGGCCATAGGTTTAAAAATTACATTTTGTGACATCTCAAGATAAAATCAGTTATAGCATAATGCATGTATGTTTAAAACATGTAGTGGGAATTAGGGCATGGGGCTTACAATTGATGTTTTAGGGATTAGGGATTTGAGCATATGGTTTAGGTTTAAGGACCTATATATAATGTCTAGTCTCTCTATGCCATGTGAACCTAATTCTTACTACAAAGGATGTTAATTATAACTAAATCAATTAGTAAATAGGTAAAGTTTATGGTTTACAATTTAGAGTATAGTGTTTAGGGTTTATGGTCTAGGGATTAGGTTTTAATGTATATATGGTTTAGGGTACACAAGGTCAATCGTAGAGATAATTGAGGATAATTTGAATCATTTGGGCCTATTTGTGACTATAAAATGTGTTTTTGGGTTTTCATTATACCCCATGTCATCATATATATTTAGTTATCTAGTCAAATGGGGCAATTAATAGTGTGATTTAGGCCAAACTAAGCCCTGTGAACTCAATTCTTAGTCTAAATGATGTTAATTTGGGCTAAAATGATTGGTTCAAGGTTTAAAGAGTTTATATTTATGGTTTATAGTTTAGGTATTAGGGCTTAAGATATAGGTTTTAGGGTAATATAAGGTACAATAATGATGGTGATTGGGGAAAATTGAGCTCTTTGAACATAGATATGTGAGTATAACATGCGATTTTGGGCTCAATTAGCCCCCCAAATCAACATAAATTGAGCCTACGAAGTCAATTATGGTAATGAGTGATGTGATTTTGACCAAGTTCATCCTTGTGGACCTAATTCTTATTATATATAAAGGATGTTAATTGAGGCTAAATTTATCAATTTAGGGTCTACAATTTAAAGGGTTTGGTGTTTAGAGCTTATGGCTGAGGGTTTAAGGTAAATGGTATAGGTTTTAGTGTTTAAGGTAAATGGTATAGGGTTTAAGATATCAGATATAGGGTCTAATCACTAAGGTAATTAAAGAAAATTTGAGCTGCTTGTTCTTCTATTTGTGACAATTACCTCAACATGTTTGCATTTCTAATAAATGTAGGGTCATTTACAACATACATGTTGTATACATGTTATACAATTGATTGAGTCATAAATTTGGTTTAGGGGCTTAATTTTTCCCAAATCACACCCCTAATTGACAATTTGACTAATTGAATCAATTCATGATAGAATCAAACTTTTAATTTTGCCCCAAATCATATCTTGCTCTTTAAGAGGTTCAATTTGGCCTCAAATGCCTCTTGGATTAAATGAATCAACTCTTTGGTTAATTATATAAGATATGATATTAGGGTTAATTTACTTTCAAATCACATTTAATATATAATTTAGAATACATTCATGTGGCTCATTTTGACCCTAATTACCTCCAAAATTGAACTAATCAACATTTGTATTCATTGACTAATGAATTCAAGTTTATTGAGCTCAAAACCACAATCTATACATGTAGAAATTCCATATAAATAAATTATGTTTCTTTGTTTCAACTGAGCTAATGAAATTGGAACTGATCAACCCCTAAATCACATTTTATAGTCATGCAATTAGATTGAAGGGGCTCAAAATAGCCCCAATTTACTTTAGATGCACAACTAGATTGGTGCTCCAAAGGTTATGCTTTGGCCATAGGTTTAAAAAAGAATTTTATAATATCTCATGATAAAATCAATTATATAGTAAGGAATGTATTATTGTGGCATGTATGTTTGTTACATATCTGAACTTGACAAAAGATAACTTCTTATATGCAAAATAGGGTACTAACACATTGATATACCTTGAAAAGAGATCTTTATAGAACTCCACTTACTGAATAAAAAAATCTTATCATAGACTTGGATAATACTGTAAAGTTTATAAAAAAATTTTACAGGTTACAAACATCACCAATTATACACAAAAACTAACGCAGTCCTACTTAACCAAATTTAGCCTCTTTTAGGACTATATACACTCTTGATACAAAATACAATGACCCTTTATTTATTTTTTATTTTCCAAAACACCATTTTAATATTATGAATATTATGAATTCATTTCAAATACCAACTTTCAAATAATTAATTCTTAAACATTTATAATATCATTAAGCTCTTTGTCAGACCTATTACTCTAGGTCTATTAGTACTCAGTCAGAGGATCCTTGTATTCCAATTTATTTTTGGATAATATAATTTATTTAATCATGTAAAAAATTAAATCTAAATGAAATCTACCAAATTATGAGTGATTCGAATCAGTGGATCACCAAAAACCAACTTTTGACTTCTTGACCCTGTTTAGGATGAATCAGGGCTATTTGCATTTTAAGGAAGATTAAAATCATGTCAAATGAACAATAAATTGATTCATATTTTAATACATCTCCAATTATCATTCAATGTTATCAAATCTTAAAAATAACAATGGTCCCAAACAATAATCTTAATCAACTAGAATTTGTTCTCAAGATTACTAGGCCTAATGGCTCCTTTAGTAGGTCAAAATGCAAATTAGAGTTCTTAGGTGTTGTGACTATTAACGTGATCACATTATTAATGCGATCATGTTATTAAGTACCATGATAATGTTACTAACATAGTTAATAATGTAGTCACGTTAATACTATGATCACATTATTAATGCGATCACGCTATTTGAATTTAAATTTAAATACCATGCCTTTTGGCTCGGGAATGGCTTGGATTATTGAGCCTAAGGCTTGGACCTATCAATTTATAGTCGATTCTGAGACTTATGATAAAAAATAACAAAATTCAAATTTAATCATGAAATACACTATTAATTTCAATGTAAAATTCAAAAACTTAATACCATCATGATGAGCACTCTCTCCTCTTTCTAAAAATATGATTTTTATAATTTTTAAACTAATTTAAGGTTTCAAACTATGTTGATTTTAAGTTATACCTTTTTTAGGTCACTACATGCCACAAACATAAATTCTTATAAATGTTCATGTAATTTTCCCTTCGTTGATCGAAGTGAAAAACAAATTATATGGTGATAAACTAGGCTTAATTATACACACATTCAGAAAAAATATTGATTTTCATTTTTTTAGGTAATTACACATGTCAAATAAATGACTATCCATTTTTTTTTAATCACTTTTTAGGATTTATTTACTTTCAAAATTCATAAAAAAAAAGTATCCATTGAAAAAGTATAAAAAATATAGGTCACAAACTAGAAGATCTTATCTAAAATTTCTCCAAAAGGTTTCAAATAATATTAAACACTACTCAAAAAATGGTGCATCACATGACCATCTATCTACTCTCTTTTCTTAAAAAAATAGGAGTTCCTCTTCAAATTTTATATATTTGACCTAGTTATACTTAACCATTTTTTAAAAAAATGGTATTTTAGAAACTATGTTGGAAATGCTACATTTCATGTTCTTACACCATCTTCAAATTTAGAGTGCAAATATCACAAATTATCTACAGAAGTTCATATTTCTAAAATTTCAAGAAAATCATATCCACGGGCACGCAAATTTTTATCCCCCAACTTTGTGCACTTACCCTAATCAATCATATTTTTATCACAAATTCAATCATGGAGGAAATTAGGGCTACTATGAATCCCTTGAACCTAGTTATGACTATAAGAAGTTATTTGGGGCCAATTGAGCCAAGTTAACCCTAATTCAACTTTATATGATGTGATTTTGGCATAAATCAACCCCAATTGCTTCCAATAATCAACTAAATAGTCTACTACCTCAATCACAAAGGCAATTAGGGCTAATATAAATCCTTTGAAAATGAACTGCGACTATGAGATTTGATTGGGGGCTCAATTAACACTAATTTTATCATGTATCGAGGTAATTAGTCAATTGGTGTAATCATAGATACTATTTGGGATAAGTTAAGCCCAAAATGATTATATAGGATACAATTTGTAGTTACTCAAACTTGATCTTATGAAAAATTGAAGCAATTATAATGAAACAAAACATATAGAGAAACCCTTAAGCAAAAGGTATAAACAACCCTTGAATTAAAGACATAAAAAATATGCATATAAAAATGTGTATACATTATAAATTATATGCATTCCTTTCATAGCCAACAAAAAACTTTCTCGAATGTTTTTATTTCACCTCTTTCAAGGTTTTTGTCCCCACCATTATTCTTTGAATAATTCTACACCCTACACAATGAAAGACAAAAGGTATCAATTTATTTTTTGGTCCACACCACAAAAAGTTATCAAGTTTATCTATTCATGTGTCATAGATTTCATTCAAAAGCAATGAAAAAGTTTCACGTAAAACTAGGGATCAATTACAAGTGCTGATATAAAAATAAATGGAATCAATGCAAACATTTCGTTCAAGATAAGGTACATGAACTATCCTTAGTGAACCAAATGTCATGGATAAAGATACAATTGATAATGATGATACAATTGATAATGATGATGAATGTTTACCTCCCCCTACCATCAGTACATGAAATCTCCTACCCGCACAACATATTATCATATCATATAAAGTAACACACCACCTCTTTTTCTATTATCACTTCTACCAAAAATATCATATTATTATTTCTTAATGTTTTTTATAAAAAATATAGAATATAACTTTCATATATATTACACTTATAAATTTATACTCTTTATTTTTACAAAATCCCACTTCACCACATCAAATACCATCCCTCCTAATGTAAATTGCACCTTTCAAACAACCGATAATGCAGATACATTGAAACTTATTTTACACTTCTAGGAACAATTGCTAGTACACACAGAAGTATCATCAATGCATTCGTTTCTATTATACCAAAAAGGGGCCCCGTGATTATTCTCTCCTCCCTTCTTTACCGACATCGCACATTTTTTGTTTTGTAAAAGTTGGGACACATTTGTTATACTTGGCCAGGTTCGAATAACTTTTTTAAAAGGAGCTCAACACCAACAGACTAAAGTAAAAAGCATATATGACCATTTGCTGGTGGTGCATTTCATCTTCACAGCCATTCACCCTTACTTTTGCTGTATTTTTCAAAGACTTGTAAACTCAGAATTTCGGAGCGCGTTTAGACAAAAGTAAATCAGCTTTATCCTGATTTGTTATTAACTACCGTTATATCAGACTGCTGTTCATCCTATATATCAGCAGGGCTACCCAGGTTATTCAGGTAAATTGAAAGCAAGCATTATTTTTTTCATTTAAGATATAAATTTATTTGTAGTTGATTTTTTTTTGGTTTCATAATTGTTTTGTGTCGAGGTAATGGAATGGTTGTGCCTGAATTGTATTCCTATTAGGTTGGGAAAAAATTGTATGACGGCATTCGAGGACGGAGAACATGAAGTAATGAAGTTGCTGAAAGTGAGGAGAACAACACTAAATGAGTATGAGTCATCACAGGCTGTCATTGTTTACGGTTTCGGTGGCATCGGGAAAACAACGTTGGATACCACTCTTCTTGGTAAACTAAATTTAGAAGATTAAAAATATGACCCCTTTCAGAAATTACTTCAAAAGTTTGCGACGACTTATTTTATATTTCAAGAATCTATTAATGTTTTGTACGCTCTATTTTTAGATTTCAAAGCATTTAGATTTTGAGAGTAATTTGTGAACACATAACAATGAAGTTGGAATTCGCATGCAGTTGCCCAAATTAAGAATGATGGAAGCTCAGCGACAATTCGATTGGAATAAATGCACAGTATCGAAGGAGTCAAATTCTTGTTGGGAAGAATTAGTTTTATGTGGGATTTTTAATGTGCAAGGACCATGTCATGCTAGTTAATTTCATTTAAGATTATTTGGTTTAGTATGGTTCAATCATTCAAAAAACTCGTCATTTAATTGTTCGATTTGAATTCTGACCCAGGTTTGAAGGGTTGGCAGGATTGGCTTTGAGTTTTGGCTAGCTTAGAGGTCTAAACTATTTATGTTTGTATTTAACCAGGTTATTGAAAGGATTGCCTTCCAATTTTTCCCAACTCAAAACTCTCCAACTCTCAGTTTTGTGGGTGTTGGAAAGAGTTACTTTTCAGTTTTGATCATGTCTGGAAGCATTTAGATTTTCCTGGTTGTTCATCATTGAAAGAATTGCCTTCCATCTTTGGTCAACTTAGAGTTCAAGAGCAATTGAGTGGTTTTCCACAGAACTACAAAAATAGTTGGGAGGCAGTTTTTGAAGAGGTCTTGAGTTCAAGCCCAACCCCTTTCTATTATTTCTTTCGTTCTGTTTTCGCCTTTTCAGATTGGTTTCAGATTACATTGTACATCTCTTAATGGATTCTTCAGGGTTTTTCTAATGTGGAATTTAATTCTTGGACGACATAGTGGACAGAGGTTCAGCAGGCACTAATCTACAGATTTGTTGCTATAGAGTGTGGAGGATACTTTTTATGCCAACCCAATTTGCAGATAGATTATTGCAGTTTTATTGATCAATAGGATGAGGTGGATTTGCAGTGTTGAAGTTGCACGTTAAATATTATTAGTCTGAATTCATCTAATGATTTTTTGTGGGAAAGAAATCTGAATGAAAGGGAGGTTGAGCAGAGACAGTGCTCTACGGAGAACTTCGTCAAAATGTGCTTCATCTTAACATTACAGCTGGCGGGGCAGAGAATGTTCCTCTTCATGTGTCATTTACTGATTAGTCACTAGTTATTAATACCTGAAGCAAGCAGGTATCTATCGATTTTTATTATTTTGTATTGGAAAATGAACACAGGTTATTTAGACTTGGTTTGAAAATGTTGTAAATGAAATTGATTGAATTATTTTTTTTACTGGATGAATTTTTAAAATGTGACAATTTTTTTTAATTTATTGATTAGTTAATATAGATTATTTTTTATCATATAATTATTTGTAGTATTTTTAATGTGTAATTTCTTTCATATGTATAACATTGATTTCCAAAATAATAATATAAAAATATTAAAGTGTAAAGTACAAAATATTCAGTTACAGATTCAGTGGTTGGAAAGGGCCATGTGTTTCTCATGCTAAGGTCGTATTTGGTAGTGGAGGCAACCAAGGTAATGAAAGCCATTTGATTTTACAAACTGGGTTTTGGGGCAGATAAGGTTGCTAAGAGCTTAGTCCCATGTTAGAGGATATCTAAGCATTTTAAAGTAGGTACTACTAAGGAATTATAAGGGTTGAGTTTTATTTATAGTCCCATGAGTTTTATTTTTTCTACTATAGGCACTGTTGTGTTGTTTCTGTGCTCCCATGAGTTTTTATTTTACTACCTAAAAGTAAAGAAACAAATTTTAATCCCATTGCAGAACTACATTTGTAAGAAAGCCCTATCAAGAGGTAATCAAATACAGATTGCATTATAGAGGAATTATAATGGTGTACTATAGTACTCTAAGTGCTAGCCAGCCTGGGTTAAAGAACAGATTGCTAAGTACCGTAACTAGTTGGAATCTATGCAAGCCCCTAACACTCACTGAACTATTACCAAACATAATGCAAGAAGTGATTTCAGGAGTGTTCTCGATCTGTTCTGGCTACAAGGCTTATATTGTGACTAAAAGAGAGAAAATTAAGCATACCCTTCATGACATATATTAATAAAGTACTTACATATGTGCTCTATTTTATCATTTTGTACTTGTCATTAAATTTGCTCGATAGAAATATTTCTATAGAGATGATACACATAAGGACACATACACACACATATCGCTTGTGTTATAAGAGGATCCACCATAGTTGGACATAAAGTATTGATGTCACTCGGATTTGCACCTTTTGAGGAGATGTCTCAACACTTCTCATCCAAGTGGTGTGAGCTACAGCTCATATCGACCAGTTAGGACTTGAACCCAGGACCTTCCATTTGTTGTTGGAGTACTCTACCAACTAATCTACTAGCCCCTCTATGGCCAGCCCATCGTTGGTCTAGATGTGACTTATTTCCAACAAGTGACAAAATTAAAACACCTCTAGGCTATGGGTAACCTAAAAATGAGGTGAATCTATAGATAGGGCTAGCTCCCTTGATGTACCACTTGTAGATCACTACTAAACCTATGCTTGTAAGGAAAAGTCAGAGAGAAAACTGAAAGTAAACTATCTTAAAGGAGGTGATACACCATAATAATTGATGACTACCAACCAGTTGCATGTGACACATGAGACCAAGAGACTAGCTAGGCATAGACTTCTCTAATCTGAATCTTCTCACATCAGTATTTCATTATGAGGTTGTGATGAATGGTTAGGCCAAGATGACTAAACAAGAGGCCAAGAATGACACTGTTTGAATAGACTAATTCACTCAACCTTGACACATTGATAGAACACTTCACATGACTTACAAGAATAAGCTTTCCAATTGCAAATAGGTGAGTGAATGAGATAACAATGCTAAGGAAGCAATAGTCATCACTAAGTAAAATTAATCATCCAAGTGAAAACACTCTGAATAGTCATGGAAGAGGTCAAAATAAATAGTCTTTATTGATCCATGGTATGAAAATGAGCAATGTTTCTCTATACTGAAGTGGAACATCCTTTACAAAGGCCAAAATGTCTAGTTCTTATAGAACTTGAGAGAGAGAAGAGAAGAGAGAAGTCCAAAAGTCATAAGGACACCTATCACGCTATGAGACAGAGTTACTGGTGCATAATAAAGGAATGTGAAACTGATCACACAAAGTCAGGAAGCATAAATTTTAATTCAAGTCATGAAACTCTTGAAAAGTGGCATGAAAATTTTCTTGTTGGCTCAAAAAACTACCTTCATGATTTATCCCTATTTGAACATCGTAAAACTAACTTGGGATAGGTCTAATGATTGGACTGATAGGGAAGGGTTGTAAACATGCTTCTCCATGCATTGGAATGAGATTTATTAGCATCAAGAAAACCCTACAAGATCCTGCTTTCTATGGTTGAAAATGGATTTTCAACCCCCATTGAAAACCCTAGGCTCACCTTCACTCTAATTAGATGTCAAAATATGACTTGGCTTGTTGACACATTGAATCTCATTCACTCCATCAAATCTTCTAGATAAGAACAAACATGATCCCTCAGATCCACCTTTGAATTGTCAACCTTGTCCCTACTGGTGTCACTTGGCAAATGCGTGTTAATCCACAAGATCTTATTTTTAGTCTATAGCTTCACACACTTATGCCATGTGTTGACCCCTCAAGCTCTCTAATTATTTGACTCATTTCTCACCATTAGATTTCTAGATTTGAGGTTCTTTGTGTCATTGGATCTCCAAAGATGCATGATATTTACCTTGACTTGGTCATTAAACTTCAATGCTTTGACCTCATTCCACTACTGCCTACATATTTAGATCACTTTTGCTTTATTAATCTTCTCAGACTTGCTTGATCTTTACTTTTCATTGTGTTGATAAACCTTGAGTACTTTATAGCATTTGATTCCATTCACTCTATTAGATAGCCTTTACATGATCACACACACACGCATGCGTGCACGCACGCACGCACGCACACACACACACACACACACACACACACACACACACACACACACACACACACAGTCAAATCTTCTAACAAGCTCGATATTTATCTTTGGCATGCTCACTCTCATTGGTCCTCTATTTGATAGATTCATATGCTTTTGACACTTGGCATTAACATGTTTACTCAGATGGACCTTTGAAACTTTTAATTCATAACACTGTATTATATCTCCAATGTTTGATTAAGCACGAGCTATCAGATCTTTTGACCAGCTTGATCATTAACTCTAACAAGCTTAGGCTCATTAGGTCTTTATTTGACAAGATCTGCGAATGTGACACTTGTCATTAGTGCATTAACTCAATGTTCTGTTTGATAATTTGACTTTGGTTTTTTGCATCATCTATGTATGATGAAGTTTGGGCCATTGATCAAACTGGAACATATATTAAGTCTTAGACTTAGGAAAAAATAAAGTCTTTTGATCATTGCTCAGAGCTAGTAATTGCTAGGTTGAGGGGCCAATTTATTAATGATGATATGGACTTAAATTGTAACTAAAGTTGCTGGTTCCTAGCTATACCAATTCAACATTAAAATATAACCTTTTTTGTTGATGCCATGGCTAAACCCTTAGGATGTGCAGATTAGCAAGGAAAATAGATAGTCTAACTTCTTAAGAATAGTTTATAAATCTCAATTCACCATTCCTCTATAACCAAACATCAAATGAAATCTAACTAAATATAGAAGAGACCCCCAAGAGTAATTTGTCTAAAACTTCTCCTACTGGCCATACCAAATATAAACCTGAAGACCATTTTTGATTGCCAAGCCTAGTGAAAGAAAAGAGAAATGGTTTCCTTCATTTATTGGAACCTCTAATCAAATTAATCACTATAAAAAGTGTGTGGAAGACAAAGAGACATTAAAAAAGTGTTCTTAGCTATAGGAGGCCATACAACTTATTTAATGCTCCATTTTCCCCCAAAATGACTCAAAAAAACATAAATATTGATAATAACCAAGACCAAGGATAATGTGACATGAAATGACATCAAATTACATATAATACACCTTGTAACATAATAATATACCCCCTAAAACATCTAAGGTTCAAATTTTTTTACCTATAAGTGTCCAAATTTGACGCATAGGGTCAAATTTTGTAAACAAAATGGTGACTCATAGGGGTAGCATGCCTGCTATGCTAACTAGACCAGTAGCCTTATCATTACATTAGTCTTAGGGAGTCATCTAAATTATAAAACATAGCAAGATGACTTTTACTATTGAAAACAAACTTTAATCAATACAAGACCACTTGACGAGCTTAGCCACATAAAACAAAGGACACACACAAAACAAAGCAAAAAAAGTAACAAAACACACACACATGTGCTCAAATAATTTAGGTAAATAAACAAAACAAACCACTATATACAACTAAAAATTAATCATACCTCCCTTTCTATGATCAAAAAGAAAGTTCCCCATATTTCCTTCTTCTTGAGGTGAATCATAGTGCCAAGCATATTGCTCCTTGGATTGGATACTTGATGGATCAGACCTATTTATTGGCACTTCACTTGCTATGATCTCAAGTAGACCATCTTGAAATAGGTCTCTAATTTAAATTTATTCCTCTTGGCCTTGTACACATACCTCATACTGGGGCCCACTCTTCATCTCATGATCAACTTGCATCTCCTTTGTAGGCATAATTTCAAGAGGAGTAGTTTCTTGTTCTTTGGAAGATTAATGCCAACAAAAAATTGTTTTGACCTCAAAAATATGATGTGAAATTTTCTCTAGCTCATTCATGAAAATTTTTAAAATGTCTTCTTGATTACCATCACTTGAAATCATCTCTAAGGAAGTTGTAGATCCCTTGAAAGATTCAAACTCATTGTAAATATTTTCAAATTACTGCCACAAGTCCTCATATTATTTTTTATAATCATCATAAAGGGGAAAAACAAGATAATATATTTCATCCTCTTCATTTTAATCCAAAAGGGCTTCATCCAAGATTTCTTCTTTGACACAAGGAAGGCATGCCTCATTATCAACACAACAAGAAGACTCAACACAAGGACTCATCTCTTCCTTAGAATTTAGGACCTCTTGATGGATATTAAGTTATATTTCAGTTGTCATAACCTGAATTTTATTCTCAAGGGCTGCAAGATCTTCAATCTCCTTCTCCTTCTTGGTGATGCCAAGACTAGGCATATTGAAATTAGGTGATTTATCCCAATGAGGCTGCCAAAGAGTTGTATTTTATTTAAGTAAGAGTTCTAAATTTTCCTCAACCAAATACTCCTCTTTAGGTTCCTATACCATAGGTCCAAAAAGGCAAAGGGTGATGGGGTAAGGACAAGATGAACTAGTTGGTGGACATGGAACATAAGACTCAAAATCAGATTGAGAATGAATTGTAGGAGATTCTTTTGGGAATTTTTGAGGAAGGAGAGGAAGACCTTGAACTAAAATAGCTTGGTTATCTTCCTTATTAAAAATCAATTCATTGAAATATTCTCTAACTTGAACACTCTCTTGAGGAAGGTTAGATGTGGTGTGTTTAGGCATAGGATCTTCTTTTTGCTTTAAACCTTCCATCACACCTTGACTAAACAATCTCATTCTCAACTTTAACTCTACAATTTTCTTGGCTACGTTCTCTTTGAAAAATCTCTTTTGAATTTGATAGGCATCTTCATGAGGATAAAGATTAAAATAGGGCTGACATGGAACACAAGATGTCTCTTGAGGAAGGGCGGGAGGGACTTGCACAGGATCAAGCTCCTTCTCAACTTCACACTCTTTATCAAGGATTTTATCCTCTTTCTTTCCCCATGATTCCACTATCTCATTATATATTAATATGTTAGGATTAATTTTCTCTTCTTGAGATGGTGATGCAATTTGAGGAGTGAATGAAGTGTTCAAGAAACTTGGGATCTTTTTAGGCTTGGATTCTCCACCTTGTCTCCAACTTGGATTTCATATCTAGAAGTAACTTCTTGAGGTTAGGATGTAATGGGAGAGGGTAATGAGGGATTAAATTCCACTTCATTTACTAATGATATTGAATGTTTCATCTTCTTATTAGCTAACTCAATCCACCTATCAATATTTGCTTCAAAAACAAGTTTTGTTTTCCCAACTCTCTCTTCTAGTTGATTGGGAAAAAGATGGATTTGATAAGTTTAAATGTATTCATGAGTAGAAATTATTTAGGACTGATAATAATCTTAGTAAATTGGATATGAATACTGATAGGTTTGGTGAGGTTGATTTTCATGAATTCTTAGCCTATCCTCTAAGGATGAAACAAGGCCACTCACATCTAGCATCTCACTCGTGAGCCTTTACCAATTTTCTCTCTCAATTGTTTCCCATTCTCTTTTAAACAAATCTAACACATCGCTCACCTTATGAATAAGATGACCTAGAAAATTTATACCATGTCCCCTTTATGTGTTAATATCTATCGTGTATATCTCATAGCCCAAGAGAGTTTGCTTAAAAGTGGAACTGGACTAATTTGAGGAATGACTAGGTTGACTAAGAGGAGCAAGATATTGGGAAGGCTAGGTATAAGATTGATACAACTCATGATAAGGTTGGTAGGGAATGCCATAAACTTGATAAACCTCACCAACTTGTATAAAATAATACTGAACACCAAATTCAGCCATGGAACTTCATTAGGAAGCAAGAACACAAGAAATGATTATCGACAATCTTCAAAAGGAATACCTGGACTTCTTGACCAATTGATGTAATCTCAGAGTCATCTTGATGTTTAGATAGATTCCTCTAAATTCTGATGTGTTGAAAGTCAATGCCAAAAATATTTCAACGTCTTGTACTAAGAGTCCCATCAGACATGCCAACAACTATTGTTACTTGTATTTGCACTCTTTTAAGAGATGTCTCATATCTTCTCATCCAAGTGGCACAATTTAAACAACTATAGGCTGTGGGTAGCCTAAGAATGAGTTGAATCTCTAGATAGGGCTATCTCCATTAGTGTATCACTTGTAGATCACTATTACACCTATGATTTTAAGGAAAAGGGAGAGAGAAAATTGAAAGTAAACTATCCTAAACGAGGTGATACACCATAATAATTGATTACCACTAACTAGCTATATGTGACACATGAGACCAAGAGACTAGATAGCCATACACTTCTTTAATTTGAATCTTCTCACATCAACATTTCATTATGAGGTTGTGATGAATGTTTAGGATAGGAGGACTAAACAAGAGGCCAAGAATGGCACTGTTTGAATAGACTAACTCACTCAACCTTGACACATTGATAAAACACTTCACATGACATAAAAAAATAAGCTTTCCAACTGTAAATAGGTGAGAGAATGAGGTAATAATGCTAATGAAGCAATAATCATCACTAAGTAAAATTAATCATCCAAGTGAACACACTATGAATATTCATGGAAGAGGTTAAAATCAATAGTATTTATTGATCCATCATATTTGAATAATTAGGGCTTCACCATACTCAGGTGGAACATCCTTTACAAAGGCCAAAATGGCTAGTTCTTATAGAACTTGAGAGAGAGAGAGAGAAAGAAGCAAGAAGTCCAAAGGTCACAAAGACACCTGTGATGTTGAGAGAAAGATTTCCTTGTGCATGAGAAAAGAATGTGAAACTGATCACGCAAAGTGAGGAAGCATAAATATCAATCCAAGTCATGAAACTTCTGAAAAGTGGCATGAAATTCTTCATACTGGCTCAAAAAACACCCTGCATGATTTAGTCCTATTTAAGCATCCCAAAATTAACTAGGGACAAGTCTAATGATTAGACTAAGAGGGAAGGGTTTCATACATGATTATTCATGCATTATAATGAAATTTAATGGCATTAGGAAAACCCTAAAAGATCCTACTTTCCATGGTTAAACATGGATACTCGACCCCCATTGAAAACCCTAGGTTCACCTTCGCTCTAATTAGCTATCAAAATATGACTTGGATTGTTGACATATTGCCTCTCACTCATTTATTTATATCTTCTAGATATGAATAAATTCAATCCCTCATATCCACCTTTGAATTTTCAACCTTGTCCCTACTAGTGCCACTTGGCAAATGCACATTAATCTACATGATCTTGCTATCAGTGTATAGCTTCATGCACTTGTGCCATGTGTTGACCCCTTGAGTTCTCTAATTGTTTGGATCATTTTGTTCCATTGGAAGTATAGATCCAAGATTTCACATGCCATTGAATCTTTAAAGATGCATGATCCTTACTTTGACTTGGTCGTTAAACTTTGACACTTTGACCTCATCTCACTAATTCTTGCATCTTTGAATTACTTTTTCTTCATCAATCTTCTTACACTTGCTCAATATTTAACTCATCATTATCTTGATAACCCTTGATTTATTTATATCATTTGAGTACATTCACTCTTTTAGATCCCCTTTTCATGATCACCCACACACACACTATCAGATCTTCTGACAAGCTTGATATTTATCTTTAATAGGCTCACTCTCATTGATCCTCTATCTAATAGACTCATGTGCTTGTGATACTTGGCATTAGTGTGTTAACTCAGAGGTACATTTGAAATTTTGGTTTCATCACACTCCATTTGATCTCTAATATTTGATTAAGTGTGAGCCATCAAATCTTCTAACCAGCTCAATCATTAACTCTGACAAGATTATGCTCATTGTGTCTCTGTCTGACAAACTCTATGAATGTGACACTTTTCACTAGTGCATTAAATTAGAGGTCCCTTTGATCATTTGACTTTGTTTCACTTCTTTGGATCATCTGCATATGATGAAGTGTGGGATGCTGATCAAATTGGGACATCTATTAAGTCTTAGACTTAGAAAAAATAATTTTTTTATCATTTCTCAAAGCCAATAATTGCTAGGTTGAGGGTCTAGTTTCTTAATGATGATATGGAATTAAGTTGTAAATTAATTTATTGGTTCTAAATTATACCAAGTCAACATTAAAATATAACCTTGTTTGTTGATGCCATGGCTAAACCCTTAGGATATGCAAATTAGCAAGCAAATTAGATAGTCTTACTTCTTAGGAATAGCTCATAGATCACAAGTCACTACTTCTATCAAAAAAAACAGAAAATGGAATTTGAAATAGTTTAGAAGATACCCCCAAGAGCAATTTTTGTAAAACTTCTCCTATTGGTCATACCAAGTACAAACTTGAAGACCATTTTTGCTTGCCAAGCCTAGTGAAAGAAAAGAGAAATAGTTTCCTTCATTTATTAGAACTTCTAATAAAATTAATCATTGAAAAAAGTGTGTGGAAGACCAATAGACACTACTGAAGTGTCCTTATCTACAAGAGGTCATATAACTCATTTAATGCTCTATTTTACCCCCCAAAATGACTAAAAAAGACATAAATATTTAAAATCACCAAGACCAAGGCTAATGTGACATGAAATGATATCAAATGACCTATAATACAATTTATGACATAATAATAGACCCCCTAAAATATCTAAGGTTTAATTTTTTTTACCTATAGGGGTCCTAATTTGACTTGTAGGGTCAAATTTGGACAATAGGTATCTAGGAAAACCACCAAGAGTACTAAATTAATTAGCATTCGAATAAAAAATTATTGATAAAGAGAATCTCTATTTTAAAATAAATAATTGAACTAAAGGTACACTTTGAATCTAATATATAATTTTGTAACATGGCCAAAAATAAATTACTCCACTAGTTGGTGTTGTCATACCATCTATACATAGAATTCACTTTCAAGCTTACTCCTATTGTTATATGATAATTCCAATCCTTCACCATTGATCACACCCTCCTCAATACTTAAGGCACTGAAATTTATAACTATATTACTAATTTTTCTTTAATGGATAAATCCTAATCCCCTCTAATCTCTAATCATGTAATCTTTGCATTCAAGGTGATTCTCAATCCAACAATAAGGTTGAAATTAATGTTTTGTAATGTGAGGCTTCTTTTAGGCTCCTTGATCTAGGCTATTAGCCTATCCTTTTTTATAGTATATAGTTCCATGTTAATAACTTGAATAGACTAATTTTATTGTAGAATATGGTATCTTTTGTAGTTTAAAATGATTATGAAACATGTGCTTTTGATTCTTTTGTTCTTTTAAGTTTACAAAACACATAAATATTTTAACAGATTTAAATTCAATGGTAATAAAATATGGTTTATTCTACATTTGAATTGGTTGACATGTTTGTTAATTTAAAATACATATTATCCATCCCTATAATCATATGCATTCTCTTCAAGTGATTAATAAGCATTTTTCTTTGAATGATTATTGGAATCTATCATTTTAAAGTTGTTTCTAAGATATGAGCATCGTGCATCAATATGGCAGATACAACTATCCAAACTAAAAATTCTCTATCTCCAACAAAGCTTATGCAATCTTCTAGAAGTCTACATGGGAATTATGATGTTAAGAAGGATCATTTTGTGACATATAAGAGACAAAAGGGAGAGATATCTAAAACCCAATTAGGTTGTATGGATTAAAAAGTGTTTTTCATTATGATACTTGTAAGATGGATATTGAAATTTGTTTTTTTGCATCACAACATGTAAAAACTAGTATAAATCATGATGGTATTTGAAATATCAAGCTATAATAAAAAAAGGTGAAACATGACCATGCCACTTTAGTAGGAGATATCACTTTGCAGGTATGTAGCCTTAAGATAAAGATTAAACCAATCCCAAAAAGGATGTTCCTATAAAATATAAAATTAATTTTTTTTTAATAGGGTACATTTCTCTAGAGAATTAAGTAATTGAAAACATTATCAAGAGCAGTGATGGAAAATTTGAAAAGAAAGATGTTCAAATATCTAGATCCATATCAAAGTCTAAATTGCCATATGAGAATGTGGTATTTTTTAGGTTAATAAAATTATTGAAAGAGAGAAAAATCATGCTGACAATGAGAATATGAGTAATACAAAATTGAATAATGAAAAATTTGTACAGGTTCATGCACTTGTACAGAATGAAATTGATAATATAGTTCTATCTTCTAATATGGAAATTTGTGATTTATGAACTTGTTTAGTAATTTTTTTAGAAAAATAGTGGTCATATGCATTAATGAATACTAAATTTGAATAGCCATGTTAATGGAACATACATCACTAAAACTCACTTGAATAAATCATAACATTGGCATAACATCATTTATTATTAAGAGAAAAATCATTGTAAGGAGTAATTAAAGAACACCTATATACAATTTGGGCATGACAGTCTCTGCAACAAAGCTTACCAAAAAAAATCTTCTCATTTTGGAAACATCCAACTATAATAAGGAAATACATAACCTATAGTAACAAATATCTAGGACTCAAGACCATTCTTAGCCTTTTAAAATGGGCCACATTGATATTTTAAAATAGTTTTAAACACTCACTAACATGGAATCTATATCAACATTACCATAAATTCTCTTTCACTCAAACTATTTCACATTTGTATAGATATATACAGTATTATATTTAGGAATCAATTACCAATTACAGTTATAGATCACAATATTAATCAATAAACCCAAGAATATACAAGGGAAATGTCTAGGCTAACAATGTTGATAAATGAATTTGAGAGAATATGTAAATGCTACATCAATGAATTCAACCCCAGATTCTACCAAGTATGGAAACATACAATGGTTGATAACCTTGTTCAAATCCCCCCACCATAGCAAGTGCAGATGAACCTTTCACTCTATTTAATATTATGCATTTTTTAAAGCCAAATCTTTCATAAAACTCTGAAACTTGAGCTCCGTCTCATTTGTGCTACAAAAAACCCAATTCAATATAAATTTTGAACTCAATTTGTATGAACTAATAATTACCCAACTAATATCATTCAAATAAAAAATACATAATATTTTTTTAGATGTTAAAATTTTGATGTCCATATTAACATTTATATAATGTGGAAGAATACTAAATGCATAAAGACCATTTTTTTCATTGTGTTTGGGCCACTTCATTTCCTCCATTGAAAATTTCTATTAAAGCCACTCAGGCTAATGTTGTGGTCAGATCACCTAATGCTTCTTTATCGCTTTACATATTATTCTCATTTTCTTTGACATTAACTTCCTCATTTTCATCCTCCTCATACATTAACAACATATTATGAAATATGCAACATGCAAAAATTGATTTTGGTAGCTTTTGAAAATTATGCTAACAAATTTTGGAATGAAAAATTCTCCATATGTTCTTAGCCTTCGTAATGTACATTAAAAAATAATTCTTATTTAAGATAACCTAAAATTAAAATCCCTTTGACTATTTGTTGAAGATACATAAAGTGCAGTGATTAACCATGGTAATAATGGATAATTTCCACCACCAATAATTTACTCTCTCACAACAATTGAACCAATGGATATAGAATGACCATTCAACATCTCCCCACCTTCACATAATCTATAAAAAGAAGAGTTTTTCAATAGTCTAGTATCATTAAAAGAACTAGGCCACCTAGTGAAAACATACATAAAATGCATATTACTATCAACAATGGCTTCCAACAACATACAATAGTTATGATATTTGTCATACCAATCTTATGAACACTCATTACATGGAAGGTCAAATTGAAAGTGAATCACATCTATACCACCAAAACAATTTAGAAAGCCTTGTTTTTTTCCAAAAACCTTCTTTTACATCAATCATTAAATGATTATTTGGCTATTGTACATGGATTATTAAATGCATATGCACAAAATTAATGAACTTATTTATAATTATTAACACCATTTAACTTTCCAAAACCAAAAATTTCACTAATGGTAATCATTGTCATTCCAAATAATAATCGTAAAAATGCAATGACCACTTTTTTCTCAATTGGAAACAACCTACCATTTATAGATGTTGTTAACGATAATGGTATATCACCTTGACTAAAGTATTCAATAACTCACAAATGGATGTAAATAATACATATGGAAACCAAAAATGGTGCAAAACCTTTCATCATCACATCTAATTTTAAATATATAATGGTTCCACCAATGCAATGAATAAGGCTTGATATACTATTTTTGTTGAAGTAGAATCCTTTTGACGACAAGATATTTTGAACATCACAATGTACACCCCCTACAAAAAATAAAAAATATAAAATGAAATGTCCATTCAATATCATTGAGAAGACTACATGTTGAAGACAAATTATTACAAAAAACTGTAACATATAACACATGATAATATGGTTTTAAATTTTCGTAAAAGATAATAAGAAATGTAAAAGCATTCTAATTTCATCATATACATTAAATTAATACTTGTATATTATGAAATTTTTAGCATTGATGTAGGGGCATCATCATCATCATCATCATATATATATATATATATATATATATATATATATATATATATATATATATATATATATATATGTTTTGTACTAAGGATTCAATGTCTAATTTAAACCCTATCATAACTTGCCTTGAGGAGCATCATCATCTAAACTATGTCTAATAGTACTAAAAGATAGCATAATTACAAAAGGGATAAAATAAAGTGTTTGAAAATGTGAATGATGTAGGAATATGATATTTAAGATATGTTAAAGGCTAATTTAAAATGAAAGAGTTTTGTATCAAATGGGATGAGTGAAATATAGTTATACGGTCTTATAAAAGGAGTATAAAAGACCATTTTTCTATGTTTTGAAAGACAAAGTAAGTGTAAGAGACATAGTATGGTTATTGAGCTAAAAGACATCTAAAGAGAGTCAAAACTTGTTGAACACAATATAGTTCCAACCTTGATTCATAAATCAAGTTGAGTAAGATTTGTGATAAGGAAATTAAGATATTTAGTCTAAGATCTATATTCAAGTCAAGATAACCCTATTTACTATGATAAAGGAGATTTTAGTTAAAGGAGGTGTCTAAACTTGTTATGAATCAAGAAGAGACCTTGATATTGTGAAATATAGTGTTCAAGTCATTCAAAGGCTTATAGAAGATTACTATGCATTCAAGAATAATGCAGTCCTATAAGGTTAATAGAAGACCAAATTTTAAGAGAATTATAAAACATCAAGCATCAACAATTTTGTGAAAATTAAACTAAATTATAAATCACTTACCATAATTTTAAGATAAAAATAATCATCATTTTAAGACAAAAATAATCATCAATTTGAAAATAAAACTAAATTATAAATTGGTTACCATCAAAGATGAGTAAGCTTTGTGATAAGGTAATTAAGATATTTTAGTCTATGATCTATATACAATTTAAGAGAACCTTATTTACTATGATAAAGGAGAAATTAGTTAAAGGAGGTGTCTAAGCTTGTTATGAATCAAGAAGAGACCTTGATATTGTGAAATATAGTGTTCAAGTTATTCAAAGGCTTATAGAAGATTACAATCCATTCAAGAATAATTAAGTCCTATAAGATTAATAGAAGACCTAATTTTAAGAGAATTATAAAACATCAAGCATCAACAATTTTGTGAAAATTAAAATAAATTATAAATCACTTACAATAATTTTAAGAGAAAAATAATCATCATTTTAAGACAAAAATACTCATCATTGTGAAAATAAAATTGAATTATAAATCAGTTACCATCATTATAAGTCAAAAAAAATCATCATTAATTATCAGCAATAATTGTCATCATTATAAGACAAAACTAATCCATATTTACAATTCAAATTGATACAAATAAATGAAAGGTTGTTTAAGGACAAGACAAGAGAATATAACCATTAATGATGTTAAATTAAACTAATTAATGTAAATATTCAATTATTATTAGAAAATGATTCACTAATCTTCAACATGGCTTTCCCAATAGAATTTAGTATTGAAACCCAATTGAGTTTCACATTGATCATCTATATCTAGTGTTTAATTGAAGTAAATTCCTTTTCATTATGTTTCATTTACCCTTCCTTAGCTATTTTCAGGGTAGAAACCACTAACTTATTATTCTCAACTACAGTATTTTTTAGACTTATATCTTTGGATATTTATTTTATTTTTTTTCCTATAGATCGACTTTCAAATGGTACTCTAGGTGTTTGGTAGTCATTATTTTTTTCATTCTCATTTAGTGAATAAATTCCTAATTAACCACATGGTTTGTCTCAAAAGTGTCAATGATATGTTTCCATTATTTATGGATTTATCTTGACCTAAATTAACATCCATTACATCAAAAATATCTTTTTGATACTTTGGAGGGAGCTTCTTCTCAATTCTTTCTTGAGTTGTCATAGTCCAATAACTATCATGATCGGAGGGACTATTGATTTCATAATCTATGACTTTTTATGAATGGGTTAAATATATTCCCATTGATCTTGGTATTGTTTGGGCATGTGAATCACACCATGATCAACACAATGTTTTTGCACATTTATCCACTTTTAAGAGGATGATATATCCTTTTTCATGGTTCTACCATTTGACAATGTTTCCTTCTCAATATGCTTTGCAGTAATCAAAATAAGAATATCTACAATAATCCAATTAATTCTACCCTTTTTGGGAGAAAGAATAAATCATTAACTTTTTATGATTTTTGGTTTTGTGGGAAAAATATTTGTTTCAGGCAAAGACACATCAATTTGGTGTGGATATTATTATTCATGGATGATTTATTCAACAAAATTGTTCTCTCTCATACAGATGCCAACATCATCCTCAAATTTTACTTTTGTAGTGGAAACAAATTTAGAACAATTCTCATTATTTATGGAGAAATCATATTGCAAGTCATCCTCTATAAGTAATGAAGTATATTTGTGAAACCCAGACTTGGTAGGAGTTGGATGAAACACAAATTTATCCATAATTTTTATTTCTTTCTATCTCTACATATAATAATGATAAGGGTACATGAATTCAAGATAAAAATTAATTCATATATTGTAGCCATTTGTAGTCATATAGAGATATGATTACAAGCAATGGCATTGTATAAAAACACCAATTGACTAGATAATTCAATAATCTTTTAGTATAAAAACACATGATTTTCTAGTTTAATACTGGTACTCATTGAAGGTTTGTTTCATCCATTTTTTTGATTGCATTTACAATGTTAAGACCAATTTGAATAGGGATAAAACATAGTTGAATATCGATATGCTATTCACAATGTTTTCATATGAAAATTGCAAAACATAAATGTTAAGAACAATTTCCATGGAAATTATCTAAAATTAAAATACACATTGAAACAAGCTAAATCAAAATAAAAACATTTAGGTGGAGTACGACCATAATTATAAAAATATCACCCTCATTAGCCTGAATTATATTTAAGAATTACAATACAAACTACTCACAATTCCCAAAAAGGATTGATTGGAAAAATGATTAGATGCGATAGGGATAAAAACATCCATCAAGAACCCTCAAAGCTACATTAAAATTAAATTGATTATGAAGTCATAAATCATAAAAGTATATTTTATAATTGAGTAAAAGATAGTCCAACTATTTATCATGTGTTTGGAAGCTAAATCAAACCACAAAAATGTGATACAAACTTTAATATGGATGACAAAAAATAGTGCAAAAAGTATAAACATGTTGAAAGTGTTCATTCTAAAAGCATTTAAAATATGACTAAAATTTATTGTTTATCAATCAACTACTCCCAAATAAATTAAAATTGATATCAAATGGTCTTATTATAAGGAATAAAAATAAAATGAATTCAAAAGATAGAGATTGAACTCCAATCTCTTGATTCAGTGTTATTTATCTACTTTGTAGAAATACTTGACAAGGGAACATTATAGATCATTCATAATTTGGTGGTTATCAACTTTCACTTTTATGATTTAGTGTAATCTTTCTCAATAAGAGGCTCCACATTCCATACCAAAGTTGTTGATTTATTGTATCCTCTAAAAGAGAATATTTAAGATTGTTTGGTGTAGTAACATGTGACTTTAATTTTTGAACTAAATTAAAATTTACTTATACTATAAATCCACATAAAAATAACAAACCCAAGAAATTACAAACATAACTTTCTAGTAAGGTAAGGGAGAACTCATCAACTCAATCGCTTATCACTCTAGACATCTGAGATAGTAATAGTAAATACCCCAAGAATGGTAATGTTAAGCCTTAGGGCTTGTGACTAGACTAAGATTCATTCCATGTTACCAAATGATGCATAGCTAGATAAAACTTCAAGTGAACATATATCTACCTAGGTATCCTTGTTCCTAGTTCACTCTTCAACTAAACATGAAAAGGCTCATAAAAGGCCAAATATGATATGCATCACCACCTAAAACATAATTGCACTATTATTACTGAATATAAATATTAATTTAACCACATAAAGGCCAATCCAAGACAAAAATGTCATATTTTAATTGCATATAGCAAAGGTTGTATTCAGTTGGTTCGTACATTCACAAAATAGGTATTTACTTACTTAGAGTAGGGGAATAATGAGCTCTCAATTCTAAATTGATATAATAGATGTAAATGGGTCTCAACTCTCTAAGCAGTTATGTTGGGAAAGTTGAATCCTTAATATCTAGTACAATCAAAACTGTGCTCTCAGGCCTACCAATGTTATCCTCTTCTAAAATAAAATTATTCCCTTATCCCTAATTTATGAGCTCCTCCAGACATTATTTTGTGTTCCCTTTTACCTGAGACCTCTAAAAATTATGTATATGGCATTAATGAAAATAAAGTGTTCATTTTAATAACATTTAAAATCTCACAAAAAATATTATCTTTTAATCAATTAGTCCCTAGGAAATTGAAATTGAGTGTAAATAATTTTATTACTTTATATTTTTTATCTAACAAATTTGAATAATTTTTTTAAATTATAACAAAACTAATAAGGCTAATATTTTATCCTCCGAATGCACACATTTTTATGACATTATTTTAACACCAAGGTATTTGTCAAACCAAAAGTTACTTGAAACTATTTGATTATTTGTAGTTCTAATCTCCAATTTGCTCTACTATGATATGTCAGTGCCCTACAAGGTATATATATGGTAAAAAATGGTATGCTGATAAAATTGAGTAAAGAAATGGATGGTATTTTTTGGATGGAAAATCATGCAACCATAATATATGGTATAATAAATTATAAACTTTCAAGAGTCGGAATAACAAAATTTGTGCCCCCCACTACTTGGTTGGGTTAGGAATTCAATCCCGAGGTAGTCACTATTGAGTTATTATTGGAGGTTTATTTCCTGAGTGGTAAAAATTTTGGAAGCTAAATGACTAAGATCAAGGGTTAATAATACTTCAAAAACTTTATTTATCAATATTAGTGAAGAAATCATAGATCATTTAAACAAGCATGTATATCTTAGCAAGCATAAGCACCAATCCACAAGAGCATGAAACACATGAACATAGTATATATGTAGTAAACCCTCAAGGGGAAAAAAACCAACTGATGATGAAAATGGAATACATTCCTATAATAAAAACACTAAATTTATTGAATGACCCACTTCGCATGGATCACCAACCCCAACTAGTTGAGCACCAACCCATTTAGGCTTTAGCAAACACCAAATTGTAAGGAAGCAACAACCCCCTAGATGACTTAGAACTAACTAAGCCATCTAAAAAACTTTATCACCTTTAGAATACATTTTTTCTCATACTTTTTTATATGATTATCTTCTTCCTCATCTCTTCGTACACTTCTATCCCTCTCAAATTGGCCTCTAGCCTTCTTCGCTCAACTAGCCCTCTTCTTGACTTGATTAGGCTATATGACCTTGATCCTCTTTTGAAAAACCTATATCAAAGAATCATCACTGATCTTATATAATCATATGATTGTTTATAAGACCTTATTATTCTTACCAAGTGTTATATTATTTACTTACTCTTTTCATTCTCACTACATTTCTGAATACGCCTAAAATTGCCTAGTATTTATACAAGACACTTGATCATATCATTTTTATTCAACTAAACATTATTATATTATTAGGTTAACCATGTATTGTATGTTAATAAATATCATAGACATGTATAAAATTTTATTTTATTCCCTTTAGTTTTTACCTACTTCAATTAGGACTTATTTCTTCTATAGGTCCCATGGAGACCTAATCTCATTACGCCTACATAGGCCACATTACACTTTGATATTCCTTATAATAGAATTAAACACTTAATATGTAAGGAAAACATCATATTCCCTTAAAATATACACCATCTAGGCTCATATTTTTTCAATGACACTTTTTATCTCAAAATACTACTTGAAACACACCATTAATACTGTTCATATTTAGGCATGTGTATACTCAAAAAGTACATCTTAAACAACTGAATTAAAAACATAATCTTGCCAAAAAAACATAGAAAAATAATATATTCATTAAAAAAATGACATAAGGGTCCTCAAAAACTTCATAAGATGCTTCAACTCAGGGTATACAGGCTGAACTCATCTCTGCAAGAAGCTCACTCAGAAGTGGCAACTAATCTCAAAACACAATCATGGAAACATAAACTTTTGACACCTGATAGAACATAATCAAGGGCTTATAATGTATAAAAATTATATTATAACCTCCAAAAATTAATATTAAAAAAAATATCATAAGCATTAATGGAAACTATTGGTCTTGCAGATCAATTTGTTGACCTTCTCTCTCATAGTCTTTACTCATCTAGACAAGCCATTTTGGCTTCAATGTTCCAACCTCTTATACTGACTTCCAATATTCTGCAAAGTATGGGTATATAATTCAATTCAAGAACAAAATAATTATGTAAATTAGATATATAAATTCATGGCATAGAGTCTCAAACAACATCACTATGTGCATTAGATATATCGAATCATGACATAGAGTCTCAAACCCATCACTACAACCTACTTACCCAAAATTGCTAGTTTGCCTTGAAGATCAATCATGGTGATTTTAAATTTAAACACACATGTAGATACATTAAAATATCTTATTACATGTGAATGATCCTATATGATCATTATATCATTCTCAGATAGGTAAATAACATGGTCATATGGTAATATTGGTCTTGTAGACTAATATCACAACCTTGTACCATCTCTATCTCATCTTCACTAGACCAGTCAACTTATGATCAATATTTTCATCATTAACATTGACCTAAAAAACATATATCAAATGTAATCATGTATTACAGGTCTTAAACAACATCCCCATGAATTTGGATCCATCCCTAATCCATGATAACACATCCTTAATATACTTCTCAGTTCTACCTAGTTTTCTCACTATCCACACCATTAGGTTTGTTAGTGACTGGTCAACTTGTATGACCGATTTATCAACCCAAGGGCTAGAACCTACTTATAGACCATCATGGACATAAGATAAAATTCTCAAGATTTAACCTTTATCCAATTAGTAACTTTGACTCGGTCAACTCTCCCTGATGCAACTAATCTCCATGAAACAAGGCCTTTCTTATAAGGTCCACTCACTCTATCCAAACCAATATATTTTTATCACTTTAGAACAAGTTCTATCACATCGGGTCACTATTAGGGTTCTTTAAGGGTTTAAACCATCTTACAATCTTAAAGACCATTCATAAAGACTAGTCCCTTATTCCATAAACCAATGATTATAAGTTTGGTCTTGGACACTTTCACATATATCATGAATATATTAGGTTCTCATGTAAGGGTTATATGTGCCAATGAACACTTGAAAGTTCTTCTCGGGTTAAGAACCCTTCATTCTATGCATGTGAGAGACTAGAAAACACTTTTTCCTACCTTAGCTTTCAAATTTTATCCTAAATTTTTTTAAACATACTTGAAAAAACATGACATATCTCTTTCAATACACACATACTCACACTTGCCTTAGAATATAATCTTGATACCCCATCTGGCTACCATCTCTCTCTTTCCTCTCTAATCCTTTGACCTACAAGTCATAATAGGTCTTGAAAATGGCCTTCTAACCACTATCCAAGATATAGACACCTCATGTACAAACTCAAAAAACCTATCTCATGATCAAACACTATCAATTATTCTTCATATGTCTTATCAATAGGTCATGTTGTTTCATTAGGCCAGAAGATTCTAGAGGTGGTCTAGTTGCATACTAGGTCTATAGGTCTTACCCATGTATGCTTACCTTGAGACTCATTTTAGTGATATAAATCCTCATAAACATTCTCAAACAACCTCATACAACCTCTTATACCTTTGTGCATTCATCTCATCAAGCCACCAATCTATTAGCTTCTCAATAGGTTTCTTCATGCAATGACCAGTGTCATGACTAGACTTCTCAAGCACTTAAAGCTTGTCAACTAACCTTTAAACACTCCTTGAATATTATACACCTTGTATTCAAAGAATAATACTTCAAAACATGCTTACCTTTAACTAAAACTTGACATCAACCTTAGAAGAATCATCAGGTTACCTTCAAACTTCTCTCTCAACAAAGAGACATTATCAAATCATTTTAGACTATGACTATGAATAGTAATGTCTAAAAGAAGATATTGAAAGAGATAAAATCTATAGATGTATATAGTTATATTTGGAGTTTCTATATTAATCTTCAAAGTACAACTAGGAATCTTCAAAGCATAGCTAGATAGGTCTTTAGAGCTTTGTCAGAATGTCTTCAAAGCTACCTGATAGATCTTTGAAGCTTCAAAAAAACATCTTCATATCTCGATGGAGTATCTTTGCATCTCAACTAAAGATCTTAATATATCACTATGTTCTATGTCGAGTCTTGATTTCAGGCATACAATATCATACCCCACACACCATGCATCTTCACTAGATGTATCTAGACATCAGTGACAACATACTTTGGCATTAATGACATTAGATTGACATCAATGACAACACCATGACAACAAACTCTCCCTTTGTCATTGATGGAAAAACACACTATAGTACGATCAAGCTCTTCTCCCCCAAACTATTCTTTTTCACCCTTTGACATTAATGATAAAGGGTCTTCCATAAATAACTTATTTTATCCTTGGACCTAAATTTCAAGAAACCACACAATGAAATGTTGACCAAGTACTCACATTAGGCTCATCAATTATTGCATACACATTTTTGAAACTCTCTTTCTCCACCTAAGTAGATACTCCCTCTTAAAGACACTATAGGCACAAAATATTCAAAAACTATTAAAATGACTCATGGAAACCATTCATAGAAACTTCTTTCATTAATGACCTCATTCATGACAACTATTTCATGCACCTAATCACTGCCAACTGTACTCTACCAATTATTTCTCTTCACTTTTTATATCCAACTTATGCAAGATTCTCTTTGATATCAATCTTGATCACTAATTAAAGTAGATAATGTTAAAATATCTCACCTTGAAGATATCACTCAAACTATCATTATCCATTCATACACTCTTAAAATAGTCTCTTCTAATCTTTTTTGAGCTTCATAGCCTATATAGGATCTATATACATCATGATAACCCTTCTTATAATAGTTCATTATTCATTAAGAATTTAAAACACCTAGTTCACTATCTGCTAGGCTTCTATCTTGCTTGATCATCTTCACCTCACATAACTAGGGTATACTTAACATATAGACCTATGACACATGACCCAAAGTTTATCTTGATGCATATAGAACACTTAACTCTCTCTCATAACTCTCAACAAATAGAATCATGAAACATTTTAGAGATCATTTTCCCCCTAACTCCATGTTACTTTTATCTATATAATAAAGGCAACCACTATCTTGACAAAGAACTTAGAGATACCAAGCTCTCCTTTAGACTAAGCATATATCAATCAATGCATCAACTCAACAAATGAGGATCATATAGAACTACAAAACCATGCCACCCCTTTTTCTTCTCAACTTGTTCACCATATGAATCAACAGTACACACATACCATCTTTAACATAGATCAAGTACCTTGGTACCAATACTTGCCTCTCAATATGCTAAAAGATCACACTTCCATCTCAAATTCAATAAGCTTCAACATGTCTTCATACCATACAACACCTGTCAAAGCTTAACAAGCATCTGCCATGCTTCCACTTATTGATGAATATCTCCATGAAGCCTAATGGAGTCACCCCTTTCCATAGGGCATTAAAATAACACCAATTTAGGAGATTCCCAGATATCTATGCTCTCACAAGACTGAATGTTCTTCAATATCTTCTTGGTCTTTATTAACACTATAAGCTTGATCTCATCATCAACCATTTGATCATCAATATGAGCTAACAATAGATATTATTGACTTGATTTTACACTTGAGACATGCTCTATCACAAAAATCAATCCATTTGATCTTGTAGACTAATCATGACTTATCTTTAATACTTTTGGTTTTCATACATTCATTTGCCTTCTTTATTTCACTCTAGGGGCTTTAAACATCCTTTTTTAAATTGACGACCTTCTAACTCTATTAGGATAGAATCTTGCAATGTGTCCTACATTATGATAGATGTAATAAAGCACCTTATACATACCATTTTATTGATCTAAATTATGACTCCTTCCACAAATCCATAAAAACTCATTCTTGGATGGTCTTCTACATTATATTCTTCTATGACCAAATTAACTGCATATAAAATAGTAACCATTGAATGAACTATCATAACTTATAGCATTAGTCTATTTGATAGGTCTTTTCATGTTACCCTTTTTGTCTTCAATATCCCTCTCCTTAACTAGAGGTGCCTCCTTTTGATCATACTTGAAACCAAGACCTATATTATCACCTATAGACTTTTGACTATGCAAGATATCATCTACAGCCTTACTGATATTTTAAAACTTCTTAAAGATCTTCACCTTGATAGATGCTTAATCCAATTCAAATTTTAGGTATTCTATTTTAGTTTCATACTTGATGCATTATTACTCATTAGCCTCTAGGTTTGCATTGACTATCTCCATCTGTGCCTCAACTTGATTGATGATATCATCATAATCCTTGGATGTGTTACTCAATCTCTCCTGAAACAAGACAATATGATCCTCATAGTCCTTAACTAGTGATATTAGTTTGTGATTCTTTCTTTTTTGAAACTTGAACACCTCTAAGTCACTTACTAGTTCTGCCTCAAGATTCGCTTCTACTTCTTCTTCATATGATTCTACATCAACCACAAGTCCTTTCCCATTTGAACATCCATCATTGTCTGATTCTATGGCCATGAATAAGGTTTCATTCTTATCATATTAAGGTTCATTACTTCCACCATCACTATCAGATTCACTTGAGTCACTTACATTAGAAGAGTTATCTTCTTCAGTGTAGAAGCTTCTCTTTTATTTGAAAGTTCCTTTCCTACCTTCATACATCTTTAAATCCTTTCTATTTTTGTTAGGTGTATAGGTATTATTTTAATCTTAATGATGTTCATCATGCTCTTCGTCATGCTTAGATATATCCTTGTTAGGGCACTTGCATGCAAACTGACCAATCTTACTATAGTTGAAACATTTGAAGGTCAACTTACCTTTGTACTCACCAGAAACAAAACTCAACTTCCTTGCGAACATGGCTATTAGTTGATCATCAAAAATATTTGAGAATTCCTCATCCTTAACCTTCTTGGATTTTGAATTATTCTCAACTTTGAAATTTTCTTCCTTATTGGGAGGTCTTCTTTCATTAGATATCATCTCATAGGTAGTCAAAATATCATGAAGCCCATCCATCTCCAGCTTGTCTAAATATTGCATCTCTTTTACTATAGATACCTTAGAGTCAAAATTAAGAGTTAGTGATCTCAACACTTTTTTAAAAAATAGTAGATTCCTTCACTTCTTCTCCCAATCCTTTGATGACATTGACAACTTCATCAACCCTTAATAGGTAAGATGCATTGGTTTTATTTTTAGTCATCTTTAGGATTTCAAACTATCTTGGATGGGTCTGTAACTTGGCCATCTTCACCTTGGTGTCTCCTTTATAGATAGTATTGAAATTTTCCCATATATCTTTATCTGATTCATGATGCATTACATTCATAATATATTCCTATGATAGACCACAAATAATGATGTTAATTGCCTTGTAGTTGTTTTCACTAGATTTATTACCTATTGCATCAGTTGGTGGAATAGGAGGAGCATTATAGCCATCAAAAAAAGACTACCAAATATCATGACATTGAGACATCAATATATCTTCATCTTGACATTTCAAAAGGTATAATTGGATCTATTTAATAATTAATCCTTACTGGTAGAGAAACCACCTTGAGATTGTTGACTATCCATCCTTACTTATAGGATCTCCTTTAGGTTTTAAACCTACTTCAAAGGACTAGAATCTAATACCAAATGTTGGTCACTCTTCAAAACATTTATTTAAAAATATTACTTAAGGAATCATAGATCATTTAAATAAGCATGTACATTTTAGGAAGCATAAGCACCAATCCACAAGAACATGAAAAATATGAACACAATATATATGTGGGAAACACTCTATTAGAATAAAAACTATTGATGATGCAAATGGATTAAAATACTATAAGACAAACACCAACTTTAGTAAAACATTCACTTCACATTGAAAAATAACCCCAACTTGTTAAACACCAACTCAACTAGGATTTAACAAGTGCAGAATTTCAAGGAGGCACCAACCTCCTAGATGAATCAGTACCAACTCAACCACTTGAAAAAAATGATAACCTTCATAATACCTTATTACTCATACAATAGATGATGATATTATTCCTTGGTTCTTCACATACTTCTGTCCTTCTCAAATTGGCCTCTAGCCTTCTTCACTCATCTAACCCACTTCTTGACTTGATTAGGTCATATGACCTTGATCCTCATATGCAAGACCTCTATTAAAACATCATCGCTAATACTATATACTCCTCTAATGGTTTATAAGGCCTTTTTATTCTTACCAAGTGTTATATTATTTGTTTACTCTCTTCATTCTCACCACATCTTCAAATAGGCCTATAATTGCCTAGTATTTATACAAGTCACTTGATCATATCCTTATTAGTTAGACAAACATTCTTATCTTATTACGTAGTAAATGTAATGGATATTAAGACATCTCATAAATATTTATAAAATGTTCTTTGAGTCCCTTTAGTTATAAACTACTTCAATTAGGCCTTATCTCTTCTTTCGGTCTCATGGAGACCTAATCTCATTAGGCCTACTTAACACACATTACTCTTTGATATTCTTTAGAACACCTTAAAACAATTAATATGGAATTAACACATCATATGTTATTAAAATAGAATCCATATACACTCATATTTGGTCCATGACACTTTTTTTATCTCAAACCACTACTTGAAGCACACCATTAATACCGTTCATCTTTATGCCTATGCATACTTAGAAAGTATGCCTTGAATAACTAAAGTAAAAACATAATTTTTCAAAACTACCATAGAAACAAATCATATATAAAAAAAATACATGACCTCAGGGTCATAAAAAAAACTTCATAATATGCTTTAGCTCAAGGTATACAGGCTCAAACTCATCTTTGCAAGAAGCTCATTCAAAAATGCTAACTAGTCTCAAAACACAGTCATGGAAACATGAACCTATGACATCTAATAGAAAATAATCAAGTAATTCTAATTTATAAAAATGATATTATAACCTCCTCATATAAAAATTAAATAAAAATATCATAAACATTAATTAAAATTATTGGTCTTGCAAAATAATTTGTTGACCTTCTCTCTCATAGTATGTACTCAACTAGACAAGCCATTTTGGCTTCAATGTTCCAACCTCTTATACCGACATCCAAGCTTATGAAAAGTATGGATGAATAATTAAAGTCCTAAGAAACATCATTATAGGAATTATATATATCAATTCATGGCCTAGATTTTGAAACAACATAATTATATGCATTAGATATATCAACTCATGGCATAGAGTCTTAAACCCATCATTACAACTTGCTTACCCAAAACTGCCAGTTTGCCTTGAAGACTAGTCATGGTGATTTTAAATTTTAGTGGCTATGTAGATACATTAAAAATATCCTAATCAATGTGAATTATCCTATATGATCATTATATAATCCTCAGATAGGTAGATAACATAGTCATATGTCAATATTGGCCTCACAGACCAATCTCACAACCTTACACCTTTACTAGTCTCATCTTGCCTAGATGGGTCAACTGATGAGCAAAGTTTTAATCATTACCATTGATGTAAAAAACATATATATAACATAAAAATTTATTAAAATTATTGAGAAATATCCCCATACATTTGGATCCATCCCTAATCCATGATAACACATCCCTAATCAACTTTTCACTTCTACCTGGTTTTCTCACTATCTGCAACACTAAGTCTATTAGTGACTTGAAAAAGTGTATGATCAGTTTATCACCCCTAAGGGATATAACCTGATTGAAAACCACCATGTATATAAGATAAAAGTCTCAATATTCAACCTTTATCCAATTAGTAACTTTGAATTGGTCGACCCTATCTATTACAACAAATCTCTGAGAAATAAGGCCTTACTTATAGGGTCCACTCACTCTCTTGAAAAAAATAACACACCTAGAGATGTTTGAGAGAGTTTAATTCATGTTAAAATAGATAAACTAGCCCAACCAATCTATTTTGAGCAATTTATAACAAGTTATATCACATCAGGTTATTATTAAGGTTCTTTGAGGGTTAAAACCATCTTACAATCTTAATGATCATTCATAAAGATTATCCCCTTATTCCAAAAATAAAATCTTGAATATTTGAGATAATATACTTACCCATAGACCATGTGTGGCTTAGGTTCTCATTCAAAGGTCACACATGCCAATGAACACTTGAAATTTATTATTGGGTTGATAACCCATCATTTTGTTCACACTAGAGACCTCAATACACTTTTTTTGGCTTTAACCTTCAAATTTTGAATTTAAACCTAGTAAAAATACTTTTAACAACATTTAAGACATATTTTAATTCACACATACTCACACTTGCCTTGAAAACTTATCCTGATACCCCATCTAGCCACCATCTCTCTCTTTACTCTTTAAGCCTTTGAGCTGCGAGTCCAAATAGGTCTTGAAGCTGACCTTCTAACCATTGTCCAAGATATAAACACCTCATGTACAAACTCAAAAAACCTATTTCATGTTAAAAAACTATCAAGTTTATTCATGTCTTATCAACAACTCATGTTTCTTTATTAGGCTAAGAAGGGTCTAGAGATGGTCTAGTCATATACTAGGTCTATAGGTCTTACCAATGTATACTTGCCTTGTGAATCACTTGAGTGATAAAACACCTCATAAGCATGCTCATACAACCTCTTATGCCTCTATGTATTCATCTCACCAATCCACCAAGCTCATACCTTTTCACTAGATTTCTTCATGCAATGACTAGTGTTATGACTAGACTTCTCAAGCACTTGAAGCTCGACATCTAACCTTAAAATAGTCCTTGATGTTTATACACCCTTTATTTAAATAATATTAATTTAAAACATGCTTACCATGACCTGAAACTTGTCGTCAACCTTAGAAGAATCATCAGGTTACCTTCAAATTCTCTCTGAATAGAAAGACATTATAAGATCATTTTAGACTATTACTATGAACAGTAATGACTAAAAGAATATATATATATATATATATATATATATATATATATATATATATATATATATATATATATATATATATATATATATATATATATATATATATATATATATATATATATATATCTGTGTGTGTGTGTGTGTGTGTGTGTGTTTGGAGTTTCTATATTAATTTACAGAGTATAGTTAGGCATCTTCGGTGCATGGCTAGATAGGGCTTTGAAGCTTTATCAGAATGTCTTCAGAGCTACTTGACAGATCTTTAGAGTTTCAACAAAACATATTTTTAGCTCGAGAGAGCATCTTGAGATCTTGACTAAGGATATTCTTACCTCATTGTGTGTTGTGTTGAGTCTTCATATTAGGCATACAAGCTCATACCCTACACACCATGCATCTAAACATCAATGACAACATAATTTGTCATTAATGACATTAGATTGAAATCAATGACAATAGTATTCTAATAAAAAAATCTAAAAATAATTCATGGAACCCCAATTCTTGTTTTAATATAAGTGGTTTCCCCCAGCATGGGACCCCACTCTAAGTCTCTACACCCTAAGTTCAACACAAAATAAGATCTCCCTCTCATCCTTCACAATCACTTGAAGTTCCATTTTATTATTGCCTTTCTAAAATAGTTTTAAATTTGATGGTCATTACATTTTTATTTTATTATAATGGATACACTTGCTCCACATTTGATTTTAGAGATGGTTTTCTCAAGATATCTTTTTTAATCATTGGAATAAAAGTTGACAACTTAACATGACAATTATCATTATTGCTATCATTTTGATTATTCAATTTAATCAAACCAAAAGGTCAAAATTTGAAGCATCTAAGCAGGGGTACTATATTATTTAAATAATTTTTTCCTTAATCACAAAAAATATAGCGCATATTATCCTAATAAATGAGAAAAGAATTTGATGATATCAAAAAATTTAAGTCTTTTATCGTGACCTCCAGAACATGGGAAGCTAGGGTTTATGCATTAGTCATGCATTGAATGTTAGGTTGAAACCATGTTGTTACTTTAAATTAGTTTTATTTAATTATTGTATTGGATTCATCGAGAATGTTATTTTCTTTGGTCATGCACATTGATATGATCACATGTTATTTAAGAATATAAGGGTTTTGGCCTCTTAAATTTAGGCTTTTTGCTTTGTGGTAGGAAAGGTAAGGTTTTTTAGGTATGTAAGGTGGACGTGTTTATCTATCTCATCATTGAAACATAAAATAAAATTATTTTACAACATTTATTGAAACCATTATGTTTTTGTCTGTTTTGTTTTTCATTTTCTTGAGGCTCATAATTGAGGTCATAATCTAGAAATAATGGAAAATAACTCTCATAAAATTTATGAACCCATCAAGATTATTAATTTTGAAATAAATGCCTGATTGAATGAATATTATTTACAACCTACAATGATTTACATAAGATATATGAATTTTAAATTTGTTTAGGGGTTAAGGGACACTAGGACCTATCGAAGCATGATTTATTATTTATAATATTGTTTATGTGTCTGTTATCTCTAAAAAATAGATCAAAAAATTCATTTTCAAAATTTTACTCCTTAGATATGACTAGAATATTACAATATTTATGTCAACATAGTATTTTTACATATTTAATTTTCTCTTTGAAGCATTGGATTCTTTCTTTTCCATGATTATGGGCTCTATGGAGAGGCCTGATATGTCAGAATAAATCATTATCATGCAGTTGATTCTACAAAACATTCACAACTAGTCATTTATATCTTTGATCCCTTCTTTTGTCAAGCTAAGATTCTAAATTAGTTCATCTTTCTCATAACTAGATTTTATAATAAAAACATTTATGTCTAAAGTATAACACTACAATAGCATAGTTATAATTTCAAGAATTCAATATGATTACCCTCTTTAGCCAGTGGTATCTCTTCTTCCACCCCCACCCTATCACATTTAACAATTACTCCTATTCAAGATAATTATACAAAGGTAGTTGTTACTCCTATTTAGGACCACTATTCATAGGCATTTAATACACCCACCCAAGATATATCTTTACATTTAGCGTAGAGGATAATAATTTATTTTCCTATACAACTTGTTTTTAAAATAATTATCCCATGAAAGAGTTATTGGAGATTATTATAAACCCTTATCTACTATAGTACATACCATGTTAATCCCATAGATGGTTCAACATGTTCCATAATGAACAAAAATATATATGCATTATCTTACTATGTAATGGATTACAAAGAGTCCTATGCCTTTAAGAGCTTTTCATCATACATAAGATTCCATGAGTAGTGATGATGATAGTTACATTACAATAAATGATTCTTTTTCAAACATAGATATGCCTACACCTAATACCTTTAATTCTAAAAAAATAACCCTTGAAACATATGATACAATTGATTTATATGACTATACCATTGGTATTATAATTGGTTAGCATTTCCCTTGAGAATATTCAAATAATTTCATACAAAACAAAAAATCAAGAAAATGCCAAAAATGTAAATTGTATGGAAAAAAATCAAGATATGACTTTATAAAATACATTGTTTTCATATATTATTTATCACATGTTTGATATATATTATTTATTATTATTTCATTTAGTATATGAGTGTGATATAGGACATACAGATCAAACATGGACATGTAGATGTTGGATATTTCTTACATCTATGGTCCATGGAAATATTAGGGGCATATACATTCATAGGCTCAAGTACCGTAGGATATATATTTATTTGACCTCTTTAACATGATGAGCTACATAGATTTCTTACACATGCCTTGATACAATCTTATTTATTAATATTTATACATGGATATACTATAATACCAACATATATGAATATTATAAACTAGTATTCACTTATTTTAAGATTCATTGATGTTATTAATTTTGCATGATAGGATAGTTATTATTGTCTATTGTGTGTACCCCCTTGGCATTATTTATGAATCCTTATCCTTGTTTTTTGTATCACTTGTTTCCCATTTTTTGTGGCATCTTAGCCTTATTTTTTATTGACAACTTTATGTCAACTTTATACATTTATCTTGATAGACCAATTATATGCCCTTGCATTCCATATGTTACATACATTCCTTGATGCTATAAACATTACTATGATGACATACACTCCACATTTTGACATGCCTTTACATGATATTGTATTAATGCATGAAATGATAAAATTCATTTATCTTTCAATATGAGTGATTTGTAGGATCCATCCCTCACCTCAAACATATTTTCAAATGAGTGACTTGTAAGATCCATCTTTCACCCTAAAATGGGGGAATATTAGTCGGATTTTCATTGAGAATATAATTCCATGAGCATATTTCGGTACAATATAGACGTTTTAGAGATCAAATATCATATTTGCATACTTATTTGTAGTTTTATGCTATATTTTAGGGGCATATACAGGGCATATATATTCCATTTTAAACTCCATGAGTAACATATATCATATTTATACATATTCAAATACATTTGGGGGCATGTTTAGGGCATGCATACCTCATATTATGGGACATATTCATTCAGGCATGTTGATGGTTCTATACATATAAACCATTTCAAATTTATAATGGGCATGATCTTTTTTATGCACATTATGATAGATTACTATTGGTAATGATTCAGTGGGGCGTGAAGTTAGTTCATGAAAATTTACATATTTTCACCTTTGCATCATTTTCAAGTATTTTCAAGGGTTTATAAGTGTGGAGAATAATTAAATCTATAAGTCTATTTGAAATGGTTGATTCATGATTTTGAGTTAATTTATGTTGAGTTTTAAGAATAATCAATGGATATATCATTATCCATACTGAACACATTGTGTGGTTCCTATTTTACCTAAAATTGGATCAATGCAACATTAAACGTTTAATTAGGTAGAACTAAGAGAATATGATTTGGCTATGAATTAGTTTAAACAAGCAAAAAAATATTATTTAAAAAACTATGAAAATCAAGTTCAACAAGTATAATGACAAATGAAAGAGGATAAAAAGGGACTTAACTTATTTTTCACACTTCCCTGATCTATACAAGCTAATTGTTTGATTATAAGCAGTGTGTATCTACTACAGAATGTTTTTTTAGATTTGTTGATTTTTTTTGGCTTGGGATAATTTCAAAAGAGGTACAATGGAGACAATCAATCTCAAACCCTATGGGCCAATCTTGTCCTTTCAATAAACTAAAAATTGATAATTGATAAGTGATTTTTAGCTTCAAATAAGTGTGATAGGCTCAGAATAAGAACAATAATTGATCCTATCCCTTATTGGTTAATTTTTTACATATATAAAATTATTTTCCTATTGACTAAATTACAAATTTTAACTTGGAAAAGATCAGTAGAATTAGGATAGGAATGCCATTTAATTTTCTCCCTTACTAGTCGATCATATCCTTTGATAGTGAGGCTTTGAAAGTTTTCCATGTGATGAAAATACTTTAGTAATGTTTTTTATATTTTCATAATCTATTTTTCATGTGCATAAACACATAAAATTTTGAACCCTAGTTTTCCATAAAAACACTTGTAATATTGAGTTTGACTAACATTGGTCAATCTCTATTGAAAGACCAATCACTACACTACATTTTCAATGACTTCAAGATGGGTTAAACTCAATTTTAGTTCTCCCACATATTTATGTGTGTGAAATTATAATATGTGGATATAAATTCTCTTTCTCCTAGTATACCCTTGGTATAATAATGCAAATTTAACAATACTTTAGATATAGCTCTAATAATTCAGTATAAGCGACATAGAACTTTGTAAAACTCTTGAAAATGTAAGAGTGTTTATTCCAAATGTCTTATATCAACTCTATTTATATATGAATGTATTATAATTTAAATTTAAAACTTATTAAAACACACAATGGACCTAACTGACCTTAATGGAGACTTTAAAAAAATGGCTATAAACGGGAAACACATTGAAAGATAAATTAAAATATCAATGGATAAGATCATCTAGAAAGGGACATTTTATAGGATAGAGTATAATATTTCTCATATAGCTTGTCCTATTCTTATATTAACATTAAAATGACAAAAGGGTTTATAGATATCTATTTTCAAATGTGTTTTAAGCAATGAAAATTAAAGAACGGGGTCATAAAGTCATATAAATTCATAAAATAAATGGGAAAACATAAGAGAAAAAATCCATTAAGTATCTAATTCTTAGCTATGACATATATAGGTAAAGAAATTTAAAAGATATTATAAAACAAGTGTTGTAATAAATTTAGGTATCTAAATTTTCTCCCCATTTAATCTAGAATCTTAGTGAAACTATAAATAATTGATAAAAGGGAAAAAGGGAATGAAAACTTGTGATTGTTGTGTAGACTTGCCATGTGCTTTAATAATCCAAAATGTTTTTGTAAAAGGAGATGTATGTAATTATATGCAATTATTGTATAAATGAACTGAGAGATATAACTATAAATGATATACAATAAATATAATTCAAGGAACAACTACACTTGTATGCATGTTGCAAAGAAACAAGTATGCTAAGGGTAAAGAGTTGACCCAATCACCAATGAGAAGAAGAAGTGAGTTGTAGCATTTATTCATTTCCTAGAGCTGGAAATGGATAATATTTAAATTTTTCATTGTGATGATAGAACCATGGAGGGATGAAACAAAATCAGTGTGATGACTATTGTAATTGTGTTATTTGGAGAAATTTTCTCTTTGTTGAAAACTTATAGAATTCAAGCTGATCGATCTCCAATTTGAATTGTACATGTATAGAATAAACAACACCTATTGAGGGATGTGATGCCTCAATTTAATTCATCTAGTGTTTCTAACCCAAAGACATGAAGTGGGTTAGAATCCAAAATTGACTCCTAGGTTATAGTGTTAAAAGGCATAGAATTTACAATTCCTTCACTACACACTTTAATTGAATTAACCATTATAGATGGTCTTAGATTCAATTGTAACTATGTTATTGAATGCATGGTCAAAAGAGAAAGGATGTCATTCATGCCCCTACCATGTCCACATATAAAATAGTATATAGTATATGCCATAAAATTGTATTATACTCTTTCAATTTTAAAATTATATAGTGGGTATGAATCTATATCATGTCCCCATTGATAAATGTGAAATCTATAATTGTATAAAGATGTATATTTATAAAATAGGTTTGAAACATAAGTATGAATGTGTTTATGGATTCAAAACTATAAAAATTTGTAATTTGTTATTTTAATGTGAGTGTATATGCATGGTATATTCCCCCATAACATGTGCCAATGATTGAATTTTTTTAACCTTTTTTATTATTTGGAACTATAATGTGTAGTATTTCTAAATATATAATTTGTAAATTTGACTATATGTGTATGGCATATGCCCCTAAACTCTATACCCATGTATGAACCTTTCCAGTCATAGTGTGACTTAATGACTATTTGAATATCTGAATTGCATTTATTTTGTAGTAATTTTTAAGACTTTATGCATGTTTGCCTCCATTTTGAGGCAAGGTATGATGTCAAAAAATCGATCAACTCAAAATATATACTAACTTAGATAAGTGAGATCAATTAAAGTGGTTATAAAATTGTGTATTCAATTTTAACATTATTTTAATATTAGTCACAATGGTGTATAAATGATAGAATAGGAGATAGTTAAAGCTAATTACTAAATATGATTGCCAAAGGCAATGCCATTTGTATTATTAGGTGAAAAATTAACCCATTTTTAATATTTTAATTATTAATTAGGTAGCATCATGATGTATAATAAGGTGTCATATGTGTCCTAATGTAATTTATGAAACACATTTTCAATGAATATAACTCAAGATACTACTTGTATAAGTTTTGGGTTGTTAATTGAATTAAGCGTGAAATATACATAGTAATTGATATTGTGAAAAATGTCAGCTCACATATAAATTAAGGTAAAAAAGATATTTTATAAATTTATTTTCACCATTAGATTTTGAAAATTAAACTCTTAGATTGAAAGATGCTTAGTTGATGACCTGTGTTACCACTATAATTCGAGTACTTGTAGATTGATATATATAAAAATACTATATGTGATGTGGTATGTATCAAAATTGGACATTTTTTCAATGGTTAGTAGCATCTATTGATCTAATTTGGTCAAAATTTAAAAATTTAAAATTTTGACTTTTTTTTCATGCTTGGAATAAAAAATGTGAAATATGAATTTTGTATTCCTCTGGAACATGAATATCCAACTTGTGATTTTATTGTCCCAAATAAGAGGTTCCTATCTACGTTCTTGTCCTGTATT